>CM022946.1:55530481-55575481 GCA_012931725.1 Litsea cubeba
GCCTACTCTTAACTCATTAGTTGTTTCATCTGCTTGGCATAACATGCCAGAAACTGCAACTGACAAATATTACAATGGAAGGTGACTCTTACACTATTAGTCATTATTTACATCAGATCAAAGACCCTCTCGGCATCTCAAGCATTATATACATACTTCATAGTGGTCTCTCTTGAAAAGTTTCTTTGTGCAACGGGGGTGCAATCAAATTGCTGAGCAATTTAGCTAAGATTAGACCCCTTCTCTTTTGCTCAAGGACTCTTCCTATTCACATTCAATCTATATTCTAGAAGGAGAAGAAAACAACAACTGAAGACGAGACTCTTAATCTCATTTTGACTCCTCTTCAGAGAACTTTAGATGTACTTCAATTCACTTTTGTCTCTTCTCAACACTGTCTAATATCTACTAGTGTTCCTTTTTTGACTTGTAATAATAGTACTAGGTCTACTGATACTGCTACTTAATTGGTCGCCCACTCTGGGCTCTGTTTTGTTGTATCTTGCTTTGTGTTTGTTAATACAATATTTTATCATAGCCAAAAAAAAAAAAAAAAAAAAAACTCGATACTTCGAAGTCGTTATACTGTAAATTAAAATTCTTATGACTTTGAGGAGACGATGATGTGGAAAATTAAGGAACACATGTTGATTAATTAATTCTCTGTAATATTTATCATTTAGAATAATGTGGGTAATTGTGAAAGAAAACTAATGCAAAGTACATTATCTTAATCACTTCACATCATGAATCTGAAAACCTAATGTTATATTCAAATAAGATAAATTCATCCTTATCCCAATATATCCAACCTTCTGAATATTCTCTATTATCCTTAGTCATCATATGTTTCTTTCAAGAACAATTGTGTGTGGTCAAATCACATTATAACTCTTAATATAATTATAATTAAATCTGTTATTCTAGTTATACTATTAAACTAGCTAGTCTAATCTAATTTAATCTTAATCTCATAAAACTCATCCTTAGCATAATTTCAAACCTTCTTTTGTTTTTGGTAAACAATAGCAAACCTTCTTAATATTCTTCTTTTAGGAGAGAGAAATTTAGTCTCCCTTTATTCACGAGCTAAAAGAAAGTAGATCATTATACTCTGCCATCAGATTCTTCATATCAAATGGGTTTAAAGATTCCTAGTCTAGCTCTAAGTCTTGTACATTCATCAGGTAGATTTATTCAATAGCACAAACTCTTATGGCCCTTTTATATTCAATTACATAATCATCAGTTGTTTGTTTTGTTGTTGTTGGATGACCTTGTGTCTGTTGTTGTTGGTTGGTCCTGTTTGTTCTCTTCTACGCTGTTGGTTAGTCCTGTTTGTTGGTTGGTCCTGTTTGTCTTGTGTCTGTTGTTTCTTTTGCTGTTTACTACATCTCCCTCATTCAAAAAAAAAAAAAAAAAAAAAAAAGTTCTAAGAATTGCAGGCCTTCCTATTTTTAGAAGTGGCTAAAAATGATGGATCACTTACGAATATCCAAAAATTACCATCAAATAGTTTCTCCTTTAATGGAAATTGAATCAAGGAAAGATGAGAAATAATGAATATCAAATCATTTCCCTAGTAATTCAAATCCTAGGAAAGTCAAGATCCAATCTACATGGTGTCACATCCTGGTCCCGAATCTGTTAGTATTTTTGTATTGGCTAATTCATGTTGGACAAAACTCTAGGAGTCTTTGTGTTATTTTTCTTATTTAGAAAAGGACTCTGAAGATAGAAGATGGGAATGACTCTAAGAAGACAAGTCTGACTGCATTAGAAGAAGCAAGCTGCAAGAATAAAGTGCTGATTTTCCGCATCATACAGTCCAGCAGGAGTCCGCTTGATCGAGCGCACATGCATTCGGTCGAGCGAAGGCGAGACAGAGGCTTGTCCGCTCGAGCGGAGTAAGAGCCCGCTCGAGTGATCAGGCGCGCACAGTTCCAGAAAAGTCTCTTATTCTGATACGAACTTGTTTCCTTTTGAGACCTTGTTTCCCAGTTTGAGTCCTACTTGTGCTCTAAGTATTAGACACGAATTTGGGACTATATATAGGGTGTTACTCTAAACCTTAAGAGATGACCTGTCACGTCCCCCGAACCCGATTAAAGAATAACCGGGTCCGGAGAGTGAATTTTAGGACTAATTAAAATTTTTGTCCTTTGGGCCCACGGATGTAAGTCCGCGATGAGGATATAATATTTCAAGCCTCAATACAATAAACATTGAGTTTATAGAACTCTAGGCATATGGAATATCAGTAATGAATAATAACTTCGTTAAATTAAAGTTGCATAAAAGAAAATAAACAAACTAGTCAAACAATTAGTTATTACATTGGCCAACCCAATAAACAAGGCCAATAAAAGAAATGAGTCAATGAAAGTAAAGGTCCAACGAGAGAATAATAAAAGAATAAATATAAATGAATCCCAATGTGTCTCCCTCGTGCCAGGAAGTGATGACGCTACTCTACATCATCGGCACGCCACGCTCGTGCCTCCTTTGAGGATCTCCTCACCGGTCTGCTCCTCATAGTAGTACTCACCTGAGGTATCTGCACACCAAGGAACAGAGTCAACGACATGTTGAGCAATAATAAAACAATGCATAATAAACATGACATGCTTCAAATGTAGAATAATGACAAGTACATGATTATCTGAATACAAGGTAAGCGAAGCTAGGCATAAAGCGAGATTAATAATCCATAGAAACAATAACAGGAATCCTAGCAGCCATCTAACAATAACCACTATCCATGCAATGCAAAACAAGAATAAGAGGGAGACTCCGAGGATGTCCAAAGCCACCTCCCGGGGTATCAGTAACAATCCAATCCAGACTACTGATACCAAAATCCGGCTCCGGTAGGATCTTAGCTCCCGGTCCTGGGAATATCAGCACGGTCCTAGCCCGCTCCCAGTTATTCAACGCCATGGACGCCGTCCTATGCCGACTGCCCACCCCGACAACCGAGTAACCGGTTCGTCATTAAAACCCCAAACTGCAGATGGCCATGATATGCAACAATAATAAAGTGGTTCTGACACAAGTACAAACAAAACAAGTAAGTCTGGATAGTTCATGTACAAGACAAGATTTTAAGGATTATCTCATTCAATACAATACAAGACAAGTGATCCACGTGATAATCCCTTTCATTGCTAGCCAGTCATGTTTATCAATACAAGATACAGGTTCCTAAGTATACTCTAAGTCAAGTCCAAGTCCTAAGTTCTATAAGAATTTATGTTTCATAATTTGTTAAGTGTTTTATACCAAGAGAGTGTACAAGGAACATAAACAACGGATACAAGTCAGAAGTCAAGGAGATGTTACAATCCAATCCTAGGCAAGTGGTGTCATCATGTACCCCACGTGTTCTAACAGAGTACGTGTGGAAATTGGATCAACGATGCTCTTAGGAAAATTCCTTGATGTACAATCATGTTAAACATCGTTCAATTCAATTCCATATGTATTCGGTTACATCACGCATAATACTCGAATACCTAGACAACCCATCGAATTCACACCAAGCCACGTGATTCGATTTCAAACCCATTTATGGTCATGTGGTAGTAGGTTAGAGGTTTCCAGCGTCTAAGTCCCAAAATCCTAGGTTTCCATCTTAGTCCGAAACAACAATGCAAAATGGCCAATTTCGGCTAACCCTCATGATGGTGTCGGTTGACCGACGTGATGGTCTCGGTTGACCGATGATAGACCGCACGTTCATTGCTCGGTGCTACCGAGGTCGGCGGACGTGGGAGTCCGTTGGGTACGACCCTTTCGCGCCCGGGGGGCAGAAGCAAGTATCAACATTTTTTTGTGTGGGTGTGCCAGATTTTCTATTTTACTTGGAATTGCAAGTGGTGATCCGGTGATCGACCTTCGCAAGTAAAAAGGAAATCAACTTCTTTCAAGTTTTCTATTGCACATATATTTAAGAAAAGAGACATTTTTCTTGATTTGTTGTGAAATGCGATTTTTTTGGCATTTATAGCCAATTTTGGCGTTTATAGCCGATTTTTGGCGTTTATAGCTGATTTACAATTCTTATCAATAATGAAAGACAACAGTTGTGATTTTTGTCTCTTTTAGAAAAATATAAACTACAATGAAAAACAAGAAAATGAGGATCTAACTTCTCAGGAGATTGTGGGGGACTCGTTCAGATTGACGATCGCAAGCCATGTGTAGAATTCGCCATCATCCATGCATATGAGAACAGAGGATGCTCTTGATTTGCTTGGCTTAGCTATAACCTCAGATTTTTAGAGGACAAAGACCAAGAGGAGGTCCTATGTCCAATAAAAAGCTAAGTAGACGGCCTGAAAAGCCACATCTAAGCTATTAGAAGCAGAAGGAGAAGGCAAAGGCCTTTGGAGAGGTACCCCCCAAGGGACTTTTGTCACCTTGTAGTGGTGGTCGGTGCAGAACTTCGCAGAGTTTTCTATCTTTCTTTCTCTTAGATTTCTGATGCCTTTTTATGTCTGAATTTCTGGATTTTCTGATGTCTTTTGAAATGCTTGGGATGCTCTCCTATTTATAGGCTCTTGGCAGCCATTTAGGAGGATTTATGGGCTTTTATTGTCATCAAGCCGCATAATGGGAGGAGTTACAAGTTTTAATTCTTTTACTTTGTAACTCCTTTTTCTTGGCTTCTGATTGGCCGGTGAAGGTTGAGGGCATTTAATCGCCTTTAATCGCCATGATGGGAGGAGTTTCATGGTTTAAATGTCATGAATCTCTTGACTTGTAACTCCCATTTGCTTGCTTCTGATTGGGCCATCCAAAGAAATGAATTAATGACTGCAATAAAGCTAGTCAATTAATCGCATTAAGTGATCGCCGAGCAGTTGAAGAGTCGCGGGCCGTGCCGCGTCTTTTAGGATTCTTCTGGCGATGATCATTAATGGATCTTCATGTAGATCGACATCGGATGACCATGTAACTTCTGGTATTGGTTGCCAACAGCGGGTCGGTGCCATCTGTCCTGTCGATTTCTCGATCGATCGGGTAGAAAGCACACTTTTTTGGTTGACCGGTTGGCGATCAATGTTGATTTTGATACTCTTGATGATTGACCCGTGATTTTGACCGATGTCAAAGGATCTGGTGTATCAAAAGTATGAATTTTGGAAAATCCCAGGAGTCGGATGCTTCAAATTGCAAAAAAGACGAAAAATGGGCTTTCCGGGGCGAACCCGGCGAATTTGGGCTCCATGGTCGCAGGCGACCATGGGCCAGGGTCGTAGGGTGACCCTGGGGGGAATTTCCCCCCTTTTGTCCCGCTTTGCGGCTGTTTTTGATGTTTTTTTTATTCTTTTTTCTTCTGTATTTTTTATTGACATTTTTGGTCATTTATTGGCCTGATTTCCCTATCTAAAACTTAATGAGAATCCTTGCATTTTGGATTGCAAAGTTTCCAATTTTCTGAGAAAGCCGTAGACTTTGTTGCGCAGAGCTGCCGATTTTCCGTCAGAAGCTGAACTGGGACAAACGATGTCGGAATGACCTAAAATTTGGGGTGAAGCCTCCTGAGCAATAAATAAGACCAACCATAGGCTTTTGTTTGAGTTTTGAAGCCGTTTGGGGTCCTATTCCCAGTAGACTTTTTTTTGTCGCGATGAAGATGTCGCGGCTTGATGTGCGGTCAACCGATGTCCGATTGACTTAAAATTTGACAGGGAACCTATTGGAGTCATTTTAAGATGATCCATAGGCTCTGTCTTGGAAACCATGGTCCCGGGGAGCTTCACCGCCGAGAGGCCTGATTTGGTTTCTGAGCGTCAAAGTCTGGTCAAATGTTGTCGAAATGACCTGAAATTTGACGTGTAGCTCTTTGTAAGCATTTTGAAGCCGTCCATGTGCTCTTTCTGATGGTGATGGCTTCGGTGGTTCTCGCTGCCGAGAGGCTTGATTTAGCTGTTCGAGGGTTGATGTAGGGTCAAACGTTGTCGGTTTGACTTGGAACTTGACGTGGAGCCTTTTGGATGTATTTTGAGATCATCCACAGGCTCTGATCGAAGATTTGGTGTCTCCGATGCTGTCGCCGCCGGGAGCTCCTTTTTAGCTGTCGGAGAAGCGAAGTTAGGCCAAATGATTTTAAAATGGCCCGAAACTTCTTGTGTACTCCTCTTTTGGTTGTCTTAAAGGATCTTGCAGTTTTTGTTTGATTCTGACAAGATTTGATTTTTTGGAAGTAGCATTGCCTATTTATGGCAGGTTGAGACTTCATGTAGCTTTTTGGACCTTGAAGAAGCAAAGTGACTTTTTTGGTATCAACAAATGCCCCCTCGAGGTGCAGCGACGAGTTGCTTAACTTTTGTAGTCGATGTGCCTCGAAGAGATTTTTTGAAGGAGAGCTTCTGACTTGACCAAGAGTATTTGAACAGTCTTTCTTTTGGTATTTGTAGCCTTTTGAGCTTCTAGGGGAATTTTATGATAGTGAAAGGGATCACGTACCATCTCGAGGCAAAGTTTTAAAGATGACACCAGGGATGTGGATTTGGGTTTTTGTTTTTGACCTTCTGACCTAACTAGCTGTATGTGGCGGGTTAGGGGGTCCGGTTTGGTTTTGACCGTGTGATCCAACAAGCTGTATGTGGAATGTTGGGGAGTCGATTTTGGTTTTGATCTTGTGACCTAACAGGCTATATGTGGCAAGTTAGGGGATCACATTTTGATTTTTGGTTTTGGTCTTGTGACCTAACAAGCTGTATGTGGCAAGTTAGGGGATTGGTTTGGATTTTTGTGGAATGTCAATTTCAAGATTTTGGATCAATTTGGTATATGAGGTTGGATGGTTTGATTTTTGGAAGCTCGTGGGGCTTGGAATTCTTTTTTTTGTATGGTCCAATCAACTCAAAAGAGGCATGGAACCATTTTTGTATCCTCTTGGTAAGAGGGATTTCTCTTTGACTAAAAGCCCTAATTTTTTTTTTTTAGTGCCTAGGTGGTCAAACCTGGCTCATATGGGCTAACCCATGGGACCTTAAGCTTTTGAAATGACTTAGATCTTATATGGTGTCATTTTTGTAAAGAATATTTAAAGATATCTCCTTTGGATAGAGAATATCTAAAAATATCTTTAATTGGAGAGAATCTCTCATGTTCCCTTTATTTTGGGAGAGAATTCTCAATATATCTTCTTGGGAGAGAATATCTCAAATCTCCTATCTTTTGGGAGAAAATCTCTCATTGATTTATTTTTGGGAGAGATCCTTCAAGATATCTTTCTTTTGGAAAGAATATTTCAATTTCTTTCTTGGTAAGGTTACTAATTAGCAACACTTACCTCTTTCTTCTTTCTTCTTTGGTTTGCTATTTTCTATAAAAGCAAGAAAAGGTTGGATCTCTTGCTCTTATTTTTCTTTTGCGACAATCCCAAGAGGCTTCAAGACCAAGAGTTCTTCTCTTCAAGATCTTTAGACTGTCTTCTTCTTCTCATCAAGGGCTTCAAGTAAGTTTCCTTTTTCAAGAAAACTCCATTGTAGGAAATAGGATGATAAAAAAGTTTTTTTTTGTTTCTTTTCTTTTCTTTTTTTCCACGTGTTCTTTGTCTTTTTTTACACGTGTTATCTTCTTTTTTTTTCTTGTGCTTTCTTTCTTTGTTTTTTTTTTGCACGTTTTTTTTCTTTTTTATGGGCCGTACGGACAGATCCGTACGGATCTGGCCGTACGGCCACGTGGCCTGTGGGCCAGTCCCTCTTTTTTTTTGTTCTTTCTTTCTCCCCCTTTTTTTTTTGAGAAAGTTTCTTTTTTCTTTTTTGCTCATCATGATAATGCTTTTTTTTTTGGCCAAACCAAGATGTTTATGCATGCATTTTTTTTTTGTAAGTTGTAGCATGATATGATAGCATACCTGAAAGTTTTTGCAAATTTGGGAATATGGAGCTCGTAGCGTGTTGAGCCCTTCCTGATTTTGCGGAGACTTTGAGGTTTCGAAGTTTGGAGTTTCAGAGCTCGCAGCAATTTGAGCCCATCTCAAGCTTTCTTTTTTTCGGGATATTTCCTTTTCTTCGGAATTACCCTGGAGTTATGTCAAAATTTTGCCAGATGTTTTTTTAGCGAAATTCTGTCATTTTGATGATTGATCTTTTTCTTTTCCATCCTTTGCAGGTGGGTTCCTCCAGAACGAACAATGGTAAAGAGCCTTCTACAAGCGTACCTCGTCGATCTGCTAGATCTTCTAATCCAGCTGTTCAGCAGGCTTGGGAGAAGGTCCAGTATGTTGAGAGAAACCTGGAAGAGTGTGACTCTCTCAACAAAGAAGAGATGGACAGCGGACTAATCGCTCTCAGGGAGAGGAAGTTTATAAGATCATGGTAAGCAGTCGTCCATGGGTGATAGACGATCAGAGGTTTTGCCCAAGCCTACTTCTTCTTTGGTGATGCAGTTCCTGACGACGTGACCTACTAGAGGAGATGTTTTCAGTTCTCTTACACAGCTGATGGTGAGGAGAGAACTATTGTTACCCGGTCGACGTTTGATTGCACCATTTCGATTATGAGCCTTGCTCCCACGTGCTCTAAGAAGAAGATCCTCCAAGCTGGGTGAAGAGGACAAATGTAATCAAGACCGGGGTTTTGTTGGCGGTTCCTGGATATGCGGGAAGTCGCCTGCTGACATGGACATGTTGATGCCGGCCAGCGGCTACCAGGGCTCTGATTATCCGTCGGTCGATTTGGGACCGGTGGGCCTTGGCATTTTCATCAGTGACGGCAGCAATTGGGTGAAGCATTTTGGACTTTGCGGGCGTTTCAGTGCTGACTCCGAGTGGAAGTCTTGGACTGATTGCTGATTGGTGGCTCCGTTTTGAAGGAAGTCGGGATTTTGATGCGGTCCGCGCCTTTAGGGAGACCGTTGATCTTTTCCGACGAGGCCTTCATGGCTATGTTGGAGTCATTCCTTCCATAAACCAATACCTTCGTTTGTGACAAATGGTGAGATTGTTTCTCTTTGAAGGAGCTGAGCGCCATTACTGGATTACCCATCCTTGGCAGCCTCTATGAGGAGTTTATGCCGATCGACAACATCCTTGAGGAGCAGTCTGAGGAGTTTCAGGCTTTTGTACTTTCAGCTCATAGCCTTCTATGACTTTTTGAAGGAGAAGGAGGGCTTGAAAGTTAGATCCCGTAGTTGGAAGAGTTTTTAGCTCTTGTCTCCCAACTTCTTTGAAAGTGGGGAGTCTTCTGATAGCATGACCCGGGAAGACAGGGCTAAGGATCCGAGTTCGAAGAGGATTTTGGCTATGCCAGAAGAGTTGAGAGATTTCTTTGTGAGTACAAATGCCATATGTCCTGACATTTGCACTGTTGACACCCAAAAATGTCACTTTGCCTTTTCAAGATCCAAAGAGCTACATGAAGTCGCAACCTGCCATAAATAGGCAATGCTGCTTCCAAAAATCAAATCTTGTCAGAATCAAACAAAACTGCAAGATTCTTCCAGACAGCCAAAAGAGGAGTACACAAGAAGTTTCGGTCCATTTCAAAATCATTTGGCCTAACTTTGCTTCTCCGACAGCTGAAAAAGGAGCTCTCGGCGACAAAGCTCTCCGGACCATTGGTTTCCAAGACAGAGCCTATGGATCATCTTAAAATGACCCCAATAGGTTCCCTGTCAAATTTCAAGTCAATCGGACATCGGTTGACCGCACATCAAACCGCGACATCTTCATCGCGACAAAAAGCAAGTCTACTGGTGATAGGACCCCAAACGGCTTCAAAACTCAAACAAAAGCCTATGGTTGGTCTTATTTATTGCTCAGGAGGCTTCACACCAAATTTCAGGGTCATTCCGACATCGTTTGACCCAGTTTCAGCTTCTGACAGAAAATCGGCAGCTCTGCGCGACAAAGTCTTCGGCTTTCTCAGGAATTGGAAACTTTGCAAAACAAAAATGCAAGGATTCTCATCAGGTTTCCTACAAAGAATAGGACAATCAATGGTCAAAATGTCAAGGAAAAGTAACCAGAAGAAAAAAAAGAATAGAAAACAGGCAAAAACGGACGCAAAACGGGACACGAAAGGGGGAAAACCCACCAGGGTCGACGACCCCTGCGACCCTGGGTCCAGGGTCGCCGGCGACCTTGGACCCCGGGGTCGCCCGGGAAAGCCCCGGAAACCCCCGGTTTTTCGCGTTTTTTTCGCGATTCGAAGGCCCAGCCTCTGGTTACTTTCCAAAATTCATGCTTTTGAGACACCAAGTCCTCTTGACATCCGTCCAAAACACGGGGGTAAATCATCAAAAGTATCGAAGACAGTATTGACGTCCCCCGGTCAACCAAAAAAGTGTGCTTTCTACCCGACCGATCAAGAAATCGACAGGACAGATGGCACCGACCCGCTGTTGGCAACAAACACCTGAAATACATGATCATCTGATGTCGATCTACATGAAGATCCATCGATGATCATCGACAGAAGAATCTCAAAAGACGTGGCACGGCCCGCGACTCTTCAGCTGCTCGGCGACCACTTAATGCGATTAATTGACTAGCTTTATTACAGTCATTAATCCATTTCTTTGGACGGCCCAATCAGAAGCAAGCATTCGGGAGTTACAAGTCAAGAGATTCATGGCATTTAACCCATGAAACTCCTCCCATCATGGCGATTAAAGGCGATTAAATGCCCTCAATCTCCTCCTCCTCCAATCAGAAGCCAAGAAAAAGGAGTTACAAAATAAACAATTCAATTTTGTAACTCCTCCCATTATGCGGCTTAATGACAATAAAAGCCCATAAACCCACCTAAAGGCTACCTAAAAGCCTATAAATAGGAGGGCTCTCCAAGAAGAAAAACCACGAACATCAACAGACAGCAGTCAGAAATTCAGAGAAAGAAAAAAGAGAAAACTCTGCGGAAGTTCTACATCGGCCACCGCAACAAGGTGACAAAAGTCCCTTGGGGGTACCCCCCCCCAAGGTCCTTGCCTTCTCCTCCTGCCTCCAATGGCTTAGATATGGCTTTTCAGCCCGTCTACTCGGCTTTTTATTGGACATAGGACCTTCCTTTGGTCTTTGTCCTCTAAAAAACCCGAGGTTATAGCCAAGCCAAGCGAATCAATAGCATCCTCTGTTCTCATCTGCATGGATGATGGCGAAGCCCACATATGGCTTGCGACCGTCAATCTAAACGAGTCCCCCACAATCTCCTGAGAAGTTAGATCCTCCTTTTCTTGCTTTTCATTGTAGTTTGTATTTTTTTAAAAGAGACAAAAATCACAATTCTTGTCTTTCATTGTTGATAAGGATTGTAAATCGGCTACAAATGCCAAAATCGGCTATAAACGCCAAAAATCGGCTATAAACGCCAAATCGGCTATAATGCCAAAAAAATCGCCTTTCACGGCAAATCAAGAAAATGTCTCTTTTCTTAAATATATGTGCAATGGAAAACTTGAAAGAAGTTGATTTCCTTTTTACTTGCGAAGGTTGATCTCTGGATCACCACTTGCAATTCCAAGTAAAAAATAGAAAATCTGGCACACCCACAAAAAAAAAGAAATGTTGATGCACGCCCCCCTTTTGCCCCCCGGTTACGAAAGGGTCGGAACCAAACGGACTCCCACGTCCGCCGACCTCGGTAGGAACCCCGGGCATTCCGGGAGCGCGGTCCATCAAGCTGGCACACCCGGTGGGACTCGTTTATTTGAGAACACGATGCTAGAATGAAATATTTGCATATCATATATTTTGCTCTATGCTTATATTTCTTTTCTCGATTCCTTGGCTACTTTATAATTGGTGGCCTATGTTGAATTCCGCATAATAAAAAATGAGATGAGATTTTTTGTTTGGAAATTTCTAATTCTTTGAATTTATTTCCACTCTTTCTCTTTTCAAAAAAAAAAAAACAAAAAAAAATCAGATTTTCATTTTGGAATTCAAAACTGGAGAAACTTTGATCCCTTTCCCTTCTGGTCACTGGCGCTACGCGGAACATCGCCGAGACCGTGTTCGGATCAGGGTTCGGGTCCATTGTTTCTCTTCACATGAGTTCATTAAAAATCTTAAAAGAAAATAAAAAAAAGTAAAAAAATCAGATTTTTTCATTTTGGATTCAAAATTGAGAAACTTGATCCTTTCCCTTCGGGCATGGCGCTCGCGGAAATCGCGAGACCGTGTTCGGATCAGGGGTGGGCCATTGTTTCTCTTCGATGAATTCATTCAAATCTAAAAGAAAAAAAAAAAAGTAAAAAAATCAGATTTTGCATTTTTGGATTCAAAATTGGAGAAAACTTTGATCCTTTCCCTTCTGGGCACTGGCTGCTCGCGGAAATCGCCGAGACCGTGTTCGATCAGGGGTTGGGCCATTGTTTCTCTTCGATGAGTTCATTAAAAATCTAAAAATAAAATAAAAAAAAGTAAAAAAAAAAATCAGATTTTTCATTTTTGGATTCAAAATTGAGAAACTTTGATCTTTCCTTCTGGGCACTGGCGCTCGCGGAAATCGCCGAGACCGTGTTCGGATCAGGGGTTGGGCCATTGGTTCTCTTCGATGAGTCATTAAAAATCTAAAAGAAATAAAAAAAAAAGTAAAAAAATCAGATTTTTCATTTTTGGATTCAAATTGAGAAACTTTTGATCCTTTCCCTTCTGGGCACTGGCGCTCCGCGGAAAATCGCCGAGACCGTGTTCGGATCAGGGGTTGGGCCATTGTTTTCTCTTCGATGAATTCATTAAAAATCTAAAAAGAAAAAAAATAAAAAAAAAAGAATAAAAAAATATAAAAAAAAAAGACATAGAACCACTAAGGTTAAACCAAATGTGTTCTTTGATCATGGTTGATTCAAAGAAAAGCCTTGTCCAGAGTGTGGAGACAGCTTGACTGTTCTAGGCAAGGGTCCTCCAACGGGTTCATTAAGTAATCCTACCCTTACCTGGGGGCAATCTATCAATCAAGATTTCATAAGACCGGGTTAGGAGGCCTATGTGTACTCTCTCGTCTTTTAAATAAATTTTTTTTAAAAAAAAATAAAATTTTTAAAAATAAAAATTTTAAAATAAAAAATAAAAAATAAAAAAAATTTTCAAAAAAAAAATCTTAAAAAAAAAATATAAATAAATAAAAAAAATAATAAAAAAAAAGATTTTAAAAAAAAAAAAAAATCTTCAAAAATCTTCAAAAAAAAAAAAAAACTTCCGTCATTTTGGGTTTAGATTAGAGAAATCTTGGTCTTCTCCTTTCTGAGCACTGGCGCTCGCGGAAATCGCTGAGCCCGTGTTCAGATTGGAGTGCCTTTTGCTCTCTTTGATGAACCCGATATTGGCCTTTCAAAAAAAAAAAACTCGTCATTTTTAGATTCAGATCCGAGAAATCATGGTTCATTTCTTTCTGGGCACTGGCGCTCGCGGAAATCGCCGAGACCGTGTTCAGATTGGAATACCATCTGCTCTCTTTGATGAATCCAATCTTGACCTTTCAAAACAGAGAATCTCATCTCATGGATGCGGTCTCAAAACATTTGTGTCTAGCGGTACTAGTACGCCCTTTCAGGGTCTACTGTATTGCGACCGGCACATCTGTAACTCCAACTTTATATTCTTCTTACCTCGAGCAAGCTCTGCTTCTCGATAAGTCGAATTTAAGTTCACAATTGCTTCTAGCAGTCACTGGGATGCCCATTCCGGGCTTACCATACCTGCGATCAGAACAATTGTACCTTCTATGGCATTTTGCCTTCCTCATATTGCTTGGGTCATCTACCTCGAGCAATTTGAAAAGACGAAACCATAGAACTTCCCATTTATGATCATTATATTCTTGTGATTACTAATGGATGTGGTCTTGTTTCAGAAATTTTCGAAAAACTAACAATGGCAGCTTCACTAACCATTACTTTCGACGAAAACAAGCACCAACTTATGCTTCAACAGAAGCAAACCACGCGCACCTACAAGCGCCCCATCAGCTGCCGAAGTGTCAACTCCCTCGGCAACTCTCTGAACTCCGGGTCGACCTCGACTCCCCGGACTATCGTCTTTGGGACGCTGGGACCATTCCCACTTCCTGAGGAACAAACTGCTCCCTCCAAGAAGCAGAAACTCGCCTCTCAACGTGTCACTACCGTGACACCAAAGGCGAGCACTAGAAGGCCTGAAGCCCGTGGCAGCCCCACGAAGCCTCGACCTGCATACAACCAGGTCTACCCCAAGACTTGGTCCCCAAGGCCTTCACCAAAACAGAGAAGGTCCCATACATCCACTAAGCCAGCATTCCTGGCCCCACTCAAGGAGAACCAGTTCTATCCTCTTGCCTACATGAAAGAGGAGAGACCCATCTCAAACCTGACTCTCAAGTCATCCCAGCATGAGCCGGCTTGTTCCTACAAGCCCAAAATCAAGTCATGCATCACAAGGCCTCTACAAGCATCTGCTAAGGCCTACAAACCTGCAGTTCGACCCTTCATCTCTACAGGGGCCGAACTTCAAAAATTCAAAGCTTCGCTGCAACAGGCGAAGGACAGGGTTCGCATCTTGTCCTTGCCCAGCTACAGAGAAGACAGGCTCGGCTGCTGCGCCCGAGGGAGCACATCCTTCATCGTCAAAGCCCAGTCAGAGCTGACCGAAGCTCAAATTGCTCGTCGTATACGCCGCCGCGCGTCGTATAGACAAAAGAGACTAGAGAAGCAAAGGACCCAGCCTCCCATACTTCAAGTCTCTCCTAAATGGGTCGAAAAAGAAAGACCCAACCAAGTTGCTGCCGTCCATATGGTTGGAAAAACCAGAAGGCGCCAAAAATCAGCAACAAAAATCCATGTCCGACGTCCAATGACCCGCAGCGTCTCAAGGACAAGAAGACATTCAGAAGAATCCCCTGCTCCTTCAAGCAAAGGACAGCAGAGTGATCCTTCCTCAAGCTCCGCTTCAAAAAGAATGAGCCCCAGCTCAGTCACCAGGACAGTTTCTTCGTTCGAATCACGAAGGATGAATGTCTTGGCTACAAATTCTGAGCCACCACCCCGCAATCCACCTCCAGAAGATGCGATCACCCGCATCCAGCAGTTGGAACAGGGCCAGCAGAGGATTGAAACTCTGATGGAAAACCTTCTCCTCGCCTTCCAAAATCAGGCGAACAATGAACCTCCTCCGAATCATCAAGACGACGAGGTAAATAGAGAAGAAAATGAGTCACGCGCCCTTACCAAAAAGGACGTAGACGGTATCCTCGCCAAAGCAAAAGAAGAGGATATACTCAAAGAGCATGGGATCAAGCCACCATATCCCTTATGGATGGACTCGGTCCCGTTCCCCACCAAATTCAAGCATCCTACTCTCCAAACATATACGGGGAAAGGATCAGCCAGACAGCACGTCATCCACTTCAAGATCCTGACGGGAGCTATCGCGGATCAAGATGCACTCAAGATCCGCCTCTTTGCAAGTACCCTAAAAGGTACGGCCTTCGATTGGTACTCCACTCTGCCGGAGGACTCAATCCAAAACTGGGCCATGCTAGAGACACGCTTCCTGACTCACTTCAAAGGTGAAGATCATCCCGCTACTATGGCTCAGCTGTGCAGCCTAAAACAGGGGGAGAATGAATCAACATATGACTTCATTCACAAGTGGAAAGCAATGGCATACAAATGCTCTGATGTATTGCCACAAGCGTCGCTAGTCGACATCTGCCGAAACAACATGAGAGCCAGAATCCGCTCCATGATCATCGGCAACAAATCAAAAAACCTGGGAGAACTCCTAGAAGCTTCCATGGAAGCTGAAACGGTGATTAAAGACCTCAACAGTCAGAAATCATCAAGAAAAGAGCCAACCGCCATTGCAACCTCTAAACCAAAGAAGAAAGAGGTCCTCAATGTGCAGACCAAGTCAGCTCCTCAGCCACCAAAGAAAGCTGAAAACAAAGCTGTTGGTAAGAGACCTGAACTCTCAGACGCTTTCAAAGAACGAGTAGAGAAGAAATACCCGTTTGATGAAGATGTTGATGAAATCTTCGGGGCTCTTGTGGCAAACGGCAAGCTCACCTTGCCTGAACCAAAGAGACTGGGTGATGTTGGCAAAACCAACGATCCTCGGTACTGTCCATACCACCAGATGATCTCGCATCCTCTCAATCAATGCTTCGTTGTGAGAGAGAAAATAAATGAGATGTGGAAAAACGGAGTCATCACCTTTGACAAAAACTATGGGTCTGCCTCCATCAACATGGTGGCATGTGGACAAACATCAAATTCACCGAAGAAGAAGATCACTACTTCCTTCAAGGTGATAAACTCAATCGAAACGTCCGAGAAACTGGTTCCTTACCCGACACCAGACGGACAACCGATATGGGTACATCCCGATCTCCTGGAAGATGAAAATTGGGAGGTCGTGAAAATAAAGCCTACAGCTCAATAGCGAAGGCAGGCTAGGAAACATCTCCTCAAGCTCAAACGGCAAGAGAAGACCCAGCCAAAACTAGAGGTCAAAGAAAAGGCAGAGGCTTCCTCTACCGCTTCACTGGAGGTAACAAAAACATCCCTTCCAGAGACTTCGAAGGGGGTAAGGAAATTCACTCTCAGTGATTTCATACCACCTCAATTTAAAGAAGCCATGCAGGAGGCATCATACTCTTGCAATTCGGTAGTTGGATTCTCCATTGATGGATACGAGTCCAGCGACACCGATAATGGATTCGAATCCAACTACACAGATGAGTGGGAAGAGTCCCTTGAAACAGGAGAATATCTCTCCGATGAAGAATGGGTTCCTGAGTCTCATCTTATGCCAGTGATCTGGTATAACCCCCTACAGCCACAAGGATCCTGGTCTGATGATGAAGAAGACCAAGAAGCTGTACAAGAAAATGCTGCTAACCCAGCACCTCTCATTACTCCAGTGGAAATCAACAATGTTGAGCCACAAAGAGATGATGAAGAAGAAGATCCGGCTCCCATACCTAATCTCGAAGAATATGCAAGGATCTTGCAGCGACTCGCTCTAGAACAAGAGCAAGAACGCGTCAACAAGCCTCCTCGCAATCCGGAGCCTGAAGTCCCTGAAGACCACCAGGTACATCCTCCCTTAACTCCTGAAAATGGAGAAAATTGCTGGATAGACGATCCTCTCACATCCGAGGATGAGTCTGACTCCGATCAGGCAACGTCTCCCGTCAGAGCTTCCTGAAATGTGATAATTCGGGATTATAGCTCTTCCGAAGCATCGTCTGATGAGAGCACTTACACTCCGGCTTCGCAAACACAAACTGCGAATGAATCCATTGAAATGCTTCTTCGGCGTCTCGTCGGGTAAGTTCCTCGGATTCTTAGTTCGGAAAGCTGGAATAGAGCTTGACCCCATAAAAGTCAAAGCCATTCTAGAAATGCCCTCTCCAAGAACCTTGAGAGAACTCAAAGGGCTTCAAGGGAGATTGGCCTACATCAGACGGTTCATCTCCAATCTTTCGGGGAAATGCCGTCCATTCTCCCGGTTGATGAAAAAAGGTGTAAACTTTGTCTGGGATGCTGACTGTGAAGCTGCTTTCCAAGACATCAAGTCATACCTGACAAAACCTCCAGTGTTAGCTACTCCTACCACTGGAAAACCATTCATCTTGTACACAAGAGCCCTTGATCACTCTTTGGGAGCTCTGCTTGCGCAAGAAAATGATCAGAGAAAAGAAGCTGCTCTATATTACCTCAGCCGCATGCTAGTAGGTGCAGAGCATCGCTACTCTCCAGTCGAAAAAGAATGTCTTGCAGTGATGTTCGCCGTACAAAAGCTGCGTCACTACTTGCTTTCCAACACAGTCTACCTGGTCTCGAGGGTCAACCACTTGAAGGTCCTTGTCACAAAGGCAGGTTCTCTCAATGCTCGACTGGCAAAATGGTCCATCCTTCTGTCATAATTTGATATTAGGTATGTACCACAAAAAGCAATCAAAGGGCAAGCTCTAGCGGACTTCCTCGCAGAGCATCTATTGCCTAAAGATTCTCCACTCAGAGATGATCTCCCAGACGAACCCGTCTACAATGTGGAGACTTTCTCACAAAGTGCCTCCTGGGACATGTACTTTGACGGTGCAACCAGGACAAATGAAAAAAGACAGCTGATCGTGGGAGTTGGCATCCTCTTTGTTAGCCCCGACAAATACATGATTCCACACGCTTTCTCGCTACTGGAACCATGCACGAATAATGCAGCTGAATATCAAGCTCTGATCTTAGGATTGGAACTCGCCATCGAATCCGGTATCACTATGCTGGAAGTCTTTGGAGACTCTCAACTGATCGTCAACCAGATGAATCAGAAATTTGAAGTCAGGAAGCCAGATTTGCTGCCTTACTACAACAAGGCACAATCACTTCTGCAAAAGTTTGACATCTGTCACATCACCCACATTTGTAGAGGTGAAAACATACGTGCAGATGCCCTAGCCGGACTTGCCGCATCCATGGCAATCCAGGAAGGGGAAAACATGCAAATCACAGTGTGTGAAAGGAGAATCCTTCCTCCTCTTAACACACACCAAGCAGTTGCTGAATGCCACCAAGTGGTCGGAAGTCGGATTTCAATCCTTCAAACTTCAATTGGCGACTGGAGGGATCCGTTCATTGATTACATTATGTTCGGAATCCTACCTGAAGATCCAAAAGAACGGGTAAGCATCCAAAGGCGAACCCCAAGCTTTCATTTGGATATTCCTTCAAAAATCCTTTACAGGAAATCCTTCAACGGAGTACTTCTACGCTGCTTGTCACAATAAGAGGCTGAAGAAACACTCAAAGAAGTTCATGCTGGTCTTTGCGGAGCTCATCAGGCTGGACCTAAGCTCTATGATCAGATAAAAAGGTAAGGATATTACTGGCCTACCATGGTAGCTGATGCAATGCAATTTGCTAAGCGCTGCCAACAATGCCAAGTTCATGGAGATTACATTCACATGCCTCCAGAATGGCTGCATCCTACAGCGATCTCATGGCCTTTCGAAGCCTGGGGTATGGACATCATAGGTCCTATTTCTCCCCCTTCAAGCAAAGGTCATCGCTTCATCTTCGCCGCTACGGATTATTTCTCCAAGTGGTCAGAAGCATTTGCGTTTAACGAAATGAAGACCTCATCAGTCCTTCAGTTCCTACGCACCAACATCATTTGTCGTTTCGGCATACCCAAAAGATTCGTCCATGATAACGGACCACAGTTCCGGGATCATCGATTCTACAGGTTCTGCGACAAATACAAAATCCAAAGCTGTCCTTCTACTCCATACAATCCGGCAGCAAACGGGTTAGCAGAAGCTTTCAACAAGACACTCTGCAAAATCCTCAAAAAAATGGTCTCTAGTCACAAAAGAGACTGGAGCGACAAAATGTCTGAAGCTTTGTGGGCCTATCGAACCACCGTTCGAGGACCAACCCATAGCACACCATTCTCCTTGGTCTATGGATGCGAAGCTGTCGTGCCCTTGGAAGTACAAATTCCTTCCTTGAGGGTATCCTTGCAAAATGACATGACTCAAGAAAGCAATGTCAAATTGCGACTCCATGAGCTGGACAATCTCGATGAGAGACGGCTCGAAGCTCAACAAAGCATTGAACTTTACCAAGCACGTATGGCAGGGTCTTTCGATAAAAAGGTCAGGCAACGTGCCTACAAAAAGAGTGACTTGGTTCTTGCGGTAAAAAGACCAATGGTCTTCGCTCACAAGTCCAAAGGCAAATTTGAGCCAAAATGGGAGGGACCCTACGTCATCGACAAGGTTTTCTCTAACGGCGCATACGCACTCCTAAACATGGAAGGTGACAGATGTATGCTGCCCATCAACGGCAAGTTCTTAAAGCGGTACTACCCTTGAAGACTTACCCAACTGGGTAAGAGCAATGCCTGTACGGCCAAAACCGGTTTCCAGGTACACGCTCGCTAAACCCACCCTTTTTTAGAATTTTCATGTCAAAATATTGAAATTTCTAGAAATCTAAAACAATGCTTACTTTCATCGTTTCATTGTTCAAAAAAAAAAAATCCAAGTTTAGGAATCTCTCCCTAACTTGACCAAAATTTTCAACCCTTGAACCCAAAATTCATGGTTTGAAACAAAATCCGGATTCAGGGATTTCCACCCTAGTCCACCCTGCCTTTTACCGCCAAAATGGTTTTAGGTCAAAATTTATGACCCTCGTGTCTTTAAACAAAAAAAAAAATGGTTTTTCAAAAACCGCGAGGAAGCGACGCTTAGTCGATACTCGCACAAATCGGAAGCAAGCGAACCACGTTCGACACTTCCAAAATCGCAGGGAAGCGACATTTCGTCGATACTTGCAAAATCCAAAACTGTGGAGATGCAACATTTCAGTTGATATCCACAACCCAAATTTCAAAGGTTCAAAAAAACCTAAAAAACTATGGAGACGCAACATTTCAGTTGATATCCATAACCCAAAGGTTCGAAAAAACCACAAATTTCAAAAATCGTGGGGAAACGACATCAAGTCAGTACCCGCAAAACCAAAATTTTTGAAAAGCAAGGATGCGACATTCCATCGATACTTGCACCCAAATCCGCGAGGATGCGACATTCCATCGATACTCGCAACCGAATGAGCAAGGATGCGACATTCCATCGATACTTGCAAGAACATTCAGCAGGGAGGCGACTTTTAGTCGATACTTGCATTTTTTGAAAACCAAACCGGCTATAAATGCCACAAACAGGCTATAAATGCCACAAACCGGCTATCAATGCCACCAAAAACAAAACCGGCTATCAATGCCACAAACAAAAAAAAAACTTGGATTTCAAAAAACCCGGCTATCAATGCCACCAAAACAAAACAGGCTATCAATGCCACCAAAAACCGGCTATCAATGCCATCAAAACAAACCGGCTATCAATGCCACCAAAATTGGCTATAGATGCCACACAAAAAAAAAAAAAAAAACTCGGCTATCAATGCCACAAGAAAAGCTGGCTCTCATGCCAAAATTGGCTTTCATGCCACAAACAAAAACCTGGCTTTTATGCCAAAACAATCACTTGACAAAAGATTTTCACAAAATGACAACCTTTTGATCAAAGCCCATTTAGCAATTACTTTTATCACAAAAAGATTCAAGTGAGCGTAGGGATAATAAAAAAAAAACATCCCATTTAGCAATTACTTTTATCACAAAAAGATTCAAGTGAGCGTAGGGATAACAAAAAAAGAAGGCATCCCATTTAGCAATTACTTTTATCACAAAAAGATTCAAGTGAGCGTAGGGATAACAAAAAAAAAAAGAAAAGAGTACCAAAAAATACATGTGGTACCAAAAAAAAAAGTAGAGAAAGTGTTCACAAGCACTACAAAAAAATAAGTACCAAAAAAATACAAGTGGTACCAAAAAAAAAAAAGAAAAGAGAGAAGGATGTTATACAGGAGCTCAATCAAAAATGGTCTCCAGCCAAGAGTTCAGCTCCCCAAGCAAACTTTTAGCCTCAGCCGTCAAGGATTCCAAGGCACGCTTCTTCAGGAACTTGCCATGAGATGCTGGAGTGGGCTGTACCCCTTCTCTCACACCAGGAAGCTTACCTCGAGCAGTTTGCCATTGTTCCTCCTCATCAGACTTCCTTTTGAGAACCCGTTCGGCATCTGCAACCTGGTGAATCAGAGCACTCTCCCTGTCGCGAGCCTCTATTATGGCAGTCCACTTGGCAGCGACTTGTGCCTGCAAATGCTCAAGACGTTTCCTGGCCTCATCGACCTCCCTGTCAAGGATCTTAAGGTCATGTGTCAGCCTGACGATGGCTATCTCTTCTAAGTTCCTCTTTCGGACTGCCTGCTTCCTGCTTTCTGTAGCCTCATCCAGGTCAGACTTAGCCTTATCAGCAGGGTCCAGGAACATCTCCTTGAAGAACTGGTCATCAGCCAAACTCACGGTCTCAAACCACTTGTCACCCAGTGCAATGATCCTATCAACGATCGCCCTGGCACCTGTGACATCCAGACCAGCCTCTTCAGCATCACTGAGAATCTCCTGCACATGCTGGATCATGCCAAATCCGACTTCCAAGTGCCCAGAAAAGAGAGTCTCAATCCAAGAGCTCACAACTCGCACCACCACCTTCTTTGCAAAAAGAAGAGATGGCCCAGCTGAGGATTCGCCCAACTCCGTTGGTCGGCTACTCATGTCATCATCTGTTGAAAGAGTAACAAAAGAACTCTTTCCAGCTGAAGCTGCTCCTGCCCGGGAAGGAATCTCAGCGCGAGGAATCTCCTCAATATTGTCAGAGCTGGTCCCAGGAATCTCTACCTCTGGATCAACCTCTGGCATCTCTTGCTCTGGAAGCGACGGATCCTCCTCTGCCACTTCAAAACCTGCAAAGGAAACACAAAAAGGTATGAATATGACCCTGTTTGAAAATCATTATCAGAGTTATAACTACAAAATACCTTCTT
Source organism: Litsea cubeba (assembly GCA_012931725.1). NCBI lineage: Eukaryota > Viridiplantae > Streptophyta > Magnoliopsida > Laurales > Lauraceae > Litsea > Litsea cubeba. Next base: position 55,552,877 of record CM022946.1, read on the forward strand.
CGACGACTGGCGGAACACTTTCTTCCTCCATGAACTCATCGGAAGCATCATCAACGTTTGCGTCCATCGATGGTTCAAAGTCATCAGAACCCTGTGGCAAGTCAGCTGACAAAAAAAAAAAAAATAATAATGTGTTAGCAAGCCAAGTCACAAACAAAAAAAAAAGAGCAAAAGAAGTCGTACCAATTGGAGATTCTGGATCTACTCCAGAGTCCCTCGGTTCTTCTTCAGGTGCCTCAACAGGATCCATCACCACCTCATCGGTTGGGACCTCAGGCATCACCAAGTCTTCCTCTGCTAAAAAAAAAAAAAGAAGAAAGCAGAAACAAGAAGCAAATCATAACATGGAAAAAATCCCATGAAAAGAAATGGAAAGAGAAAAAAGAAGAATCATACCTTCACCGACGGTCTCTTCTTCTCGGCTTCTCTTCTCTGGAGGCTCGTCAGCATCCACTGGCACATCCTCATTGATAGTAAGAGGAACTTCCAAGTCAGGAGAATCCTCATGCTGCCCCTTGCTGTGATGATGACTCCTCCTCCTCTTACCTCTGCGGACTCGCTTCTTAGAGGAACCTGCCCCGCTGTCAGAGTCAGGTTTGCCACTCGACTCATCACTGGATGGTCTGCTCTTGCCAGTAGACTCCACGGAAGCTTGCCTCTGTGCCGCTTGCATCCAAGCGCCAAGTTCGGCTTCCTCCTGTTCTAGCTGCTCCAAAGCCTCATCAGGTATCTCTCGAACAGCTTCAGAACCGATGACGCCCTGGTCACCGAGAAAGCCTATCTTGTGCTTCTCTCCAGAAAGGAATGCCCAAACTTCCTCTCGCCGGATGCCATCCGACTTTCCAAGGCCCTTTCCAGATGCCAGCTTCACATCAAGCTCCTTCTTGGAAAGCCCCCGATATGCCGAAAAGCTCTCCGCGAACCACTTCGCAAAGCCGGCAGTACGGGAAGTCAACAACACAGGATAAGAAATCATGGCTGTAGTGTCTTCAGCACTATAGAAAGCCCATGCATTTCTCCCGTCCTGTAAGCCTCCAAAGCGCTTCACCATGCTTGAAGGCGCTCCAACAACGCCTTGAGAAAAGCCAAGCTGCAAAGCAAAGCGAGAGGGTACATACGGCTGGATGTCGACGAAAAGATGTCTACGGTACACCATCGTGCCGACACGTATGCTGAAAAGCCACTCTCTCTCTGCATTTGTCACGGAATAATGCCTTCCCGACCCCGCCCTGGTAGAGTCTCGGGAGGCACCAAAATCAAAAGCCTTCTTCCGCAACTCCGGAGAAAGCTTTACTGAAGATTGCCCCATCTCGACGTCCCTGAACCGTCGGATCCTCATACGGGCAAACAAAAGTGATTCGGACACGGCTTTGCCCTTAGCCAGTCGAATCATCAGAGGATCATCATCCTGTGCAGCACCCAGCCGATGGAAGCCAGGACAGTGGTATACATACCACGAATAAAAGATATGGGCTGAAAATACCCTATTCATGGGAAGCCCAAGCCGAACCAAAAAAGCAGCAGCCTGCAGTTCGGTACACAAGTAGGAGTAAAGAGCTGGCACCAAAGCAAGCTGCTCTCCAAACGCCATCTGACAAGCCGGAAAAATACAATGCGGCCTGATGTGCGTTCCATCTCCACCAGCAAAAACAGCCTCACCAAGCCAATAAGTGAGGTAAATAGCGAGATCTCTCCGCAGTGCAATGTCAGGACATATGGCGTTTGTACTTGCACAGAAATCTCTCAACTCTTCTTGCATGGCCAAGATCTTCTTTGGATCCTGAGCTCCGGCTTCCTGGGTCACGCTATCAGAAGACTCCCTACTATAAAAAAAGTTGGGGAATGAAGAGCTAAAACTCTTCCAACTGCTGGATCTAACTTTCAAACCCCCCTTCTCCTTCAAAAAATCATAGAAGGCGACGAGCTGAAAGTATAGAAGCCTGAACTCTTCAGACTGCCCCTCGAGGACGCTGTCAATCGGCATAAACTCCTCATAGAGCTTGCCGAGGATGGGCAATCCGGTAATGGCGCTCAGCTCCTTCAAAGAAAAACCAATCTCACCATTCGTCACAACGAAGGTATTGGTTTGTGGGAGGAATGACTCCAGCATAGCCATGAAGGCCTCGTCGGAAAAGATCACGGTCTCCCTAAAGGCGCGGACCGCATCAAAAATCCCAGGCTTCCTTCAAAACGGCGCCACCAATCAGCAGGACGCGATCAGTCCACGACTTCCACTCGGAGTCAGCATTGAAACGACCTCGAAGTCGAAAAGGCTTGATCCAATTGCTGCCGTCACCGCTGAAAATACCAAGGCCCACCGGTCTCAAATCGACCGACGGATAATCAGAGCCCTAGTAGCCGCTGGATGGCATCAACAGGTCCATATCAACAGGCGACCTCTCCGTATATCCAGGAGAACCGCCAACAAAAACCCCGGTCTTGATTACATTTGTCCTTCTCACCCAGCTTGGAGGATCTTCCCTCTTAGGGCACATGGGGGCAAGGCTCAGAATCGAGACGGTGCGATCAAACATCGACCGGGTAGTAACAGTCTTCTTCTCACCATCTGCTGTGAAGGAAAACTGAAAACATCTCCTCTGGTATGTCATGTCATCAGGGACTGCATCACCAAAGAAGAAGGTAGGCTTGGGCAAAATGCTCTGATCTTCCATCACCCATGGACGACTGCTTACCATGATCTTATAGAATTCCTCTCCCTTGAGAGTGATCAGTCGCTGCCTCATCTCATCTCTGTTGAGGGAGTCGCACTCTTCCAGATTTCTCTCAACATACTGGACCTTCTCAAAAGCCTGCTGAACGGCCGGATTAGAAGATCTAGAAGATCGACGAGGTACGCTTGTAGCAGGCTCTTTACCCTTGTTCGCTCTGGAGGAACCACCTGAAAAGGATGGAAAAGAAAAAGATCAAACATCAAATGACAGAATCTCGCTAAAAAAAAATCTGGCAAAATTTTGACATGATGACGGGGCAATTCCGAAGAAAAGGAACTATCCCGAAAGAAATAGAAAGCTTGAAGATGGGCTCAACATCGCTGCGAGCTCCGAAACTCCAAACTTTCGAAACCTCAAAGTCTCCGCAAAATCAGGAAGGGCTCAACATTACTGCGGGCTCCAAAGTTCCCAAATTTGCAAAAACTTTCAGGTATGCTATCACATCATGCTACAAATTTAATTTACAAATTAAAGGCATGCATGAACATCTTGGTTTGCGAAAAAAAAAATGCATTATCATGATGAGCAAAACAAAAAAAAAAAAAGAAAAAGAAACTTTCTCTAAAAAAAGAGAGGGGAAAGAAAACAAAAAAAGAAAGAAAAAGAAACTTTCTCAAAAAAAAAAAAAAAGAGGGAGAAAGAAAACAAAAAAAAAAAAAGAAGAAAAGAAAGAAAAAAAAAGGGGCTGGCCCACAGGCCGTGGCCCACAGACGTGGCCGTACGGCCAGATCCGTACGGATCTGTCCGTACGGCCCACAAAAGAAAAAAAAAATGCAAAAAAAAAAAAGAGCAAAAAGAAAACACGTGTGAAAAAAAAAGGGAAAACACGTGGAAAAGGAAAAAAAAAAGAAGAAAAGAAAAGAAAGAAACAAAAAAAGAAAGACCTTTATTTTCCTACAATGGAGTTTTCTTGAAAAAAAAAAGGAGAACTTACTTGAAGCCATTGATGGAGAAGAAGAAGAAAACTCTTGAAGATCTTGAAGAAGAAAAGCTCTTGGTCTTGAAGCCCTCTTGAGATTATTGCAAAAGAAAGTAATAAGAGCAAGAGATCCAACCATCTCCTTGCTTTTATAGAGGAGAGCAAACCAAAGAAGGAAAGAAGAAAGAGGTAAGTGTTACTAATTAGTAACCTTACCAAAAGAAAGAAATTAGAAAGATTCTTTCCCAAAAGAAAGATATCTTGAGGGATTCTCTCCCAAAAAGAAATCAATGAGAGATTTTCTCCTAAAAGATATAATCTATGACGGATTCTTTCCCAAAAGAAAGATATCTTGAGATATTCTATCCCAAAAATAAAGGGATCATGAGAGATTCTCTCCAAGTAAAGATATTCTTAGATATTCTCTATCCAAATGAGATATTTTTGGATATTCTTTACAAAAATGACACCATATGAGATCTAAGCCATTTCAAAAGCTTAAGGTCCCATGGGTTAGCCCATATGAGCCAGGTTTGACCACCTAGGCACACAAAAAAAAAAAAAAAAGAAAATTTTTTGGGCTTTTAGTCAAAGAGAAATCCCTCTTACCAAGAGCATACAAAAATGGTTCCATGCCTCTTTTGAGTTGATTGGACCATACAAAAGAAAATTCCAAGCCCCATGAGCTTCCAAAAATCAAACCATCCAGCCTCATCTACCAAATTGAGCCAAAATCTTGAAATTGACATTCCACAAAAATCAAACCAAATCCTGGTCCCCTAACTTGCCACATACAGCCTGTTAGGTCACAAGACCAAAACCAAAAACCAAAACCTGATCCCCTAACTTGCCACATACAGCCTGTTAGGTCACAAGATCAAAACCAAAATTGATCCCCCAACATTCCACATACAGCTTGTTGGGTCACACGATCAAAACCAAACCCGACCCCCTAACCTGCCACATATAGCCTGTTAGGTCACAAGGTCAAAACCCAAATCCACATCCCTGATGTCATCTTCAAAACTTTGCCTCGAAATGGTACGTGATCCCTTTCACTACCATAAAATTCCCCTGGAAGCTCAAAAGGCTACAAATACCAAAAAGAAAGACTGCTCAAAGACTCTTGGTCAAGTCACAGGCTCTCCTTCAAAAAAATCTCTTCGAGGCACATCGACTACAAAAGTTAAGCAACTCGCCGCTGTACCTCGAGGGGGCATTTTTTGACACCAAAAATGTCACTTTGCCTTTTCAAGATCCAAAGAGCTACATGAAGTCGCAAACCTGCCATAAATAGGCAATGCTGCTTCCAAAAATCAAATCTTGTCAGAATCAAACAAAAACTGCAAGATTCTTCCAGACAGCCAAAAGAGGAGTACACAAGAAGTTTCGGGCCATTTCAAAATCATTTGGCCTAACTTTGCTTCTCCGACAGCTGAAAAGGAGCTCTCGGCGACAAAGCTCTCCGGGACCATGGTTTCCAAGACAGAGCCTATGGATCATCTTAAAATGACCCCAATAGGTTCCCTGTCAAATTTCAAGTCAATCGGACATCGGTTGACCGCACATCAAACCGCGATATCTTCATCGCGACAAAAAGCAAGTCTACTGGTGATAGGACCCCAAACGGCTTCAAAACTCAAACAAAAGCCTATGGTTGGTCTTATTTATTGCTCAGGAGGCTTCACACCAAATTTCAGGTCATTCCGACATCGTTTGACCCAGTTTCAGCTTCTGACAGAAAATCGGCAGCTCTGCGCGACAAAGTCTTCGGCTTTCTCAGGAAATTGGAAACTTTGCAAAACAAAAATGCAAGGATTCTTATCAGGTTTCCTACAAAGAAATTAGGCCAATAAATGGTCAAAATGTCAAGGAAAAGTACAGAAGAAAAAAGAATCGAAAAACAGCAAAAACGGACGCAAAACGGGACACGAAAGGGGGAAAACCCCCCCAGGGTCGCAGACCCCTGCGACCTGGGCCAGGGTCGCCGGCGACCTTGGACCCCGGGGTCGCCGGGAAAGCCCCGGAAACCCCGGATTTTCGCCGTTTTTTCGCGATTCGAAGGGCCCAGCCTCTGGTACTTTCCAAAATTCATGCTTTTGAGACACCAAGTCCTCTGACATCCGTCCAAAACACGGGTAAATCATCAAAAGTATCGAAGACAGTATTGATCGTCACCCGGTCAACCAAAAAAGTGTGCTTTCCACCCGACCGATCAAGAAATCGACAGGACAGATGGCACCGACCCGCTGTTGGCAACAAACACCTGAAATTACATGATCATCTGATGTCGATCTACATGAAGATCCATCGATGATCATCGACAGAAGAATCTCAAAAGACGTGGCACGGCCCGCGACTCTTCAGCTGCTCGGCGACCACTTAATGTGATTAATTGACTAGCTTTATTACAGTCATTAATCCATTTCTTTGGACGGCCCAATCAGAAGCAAGCATTCGGGAGTTACAAGTCAAGAGATTCATGGCATTTAACCCATGAAACTCCTCCCATCATGGCGATTAAAGGCGATTAAATGCCCTCAATCTCCTCCGGCCAATCAGAAGCCAAGAAAAAGGAGTTACAAAATAAACAATTCAATTTTGTAACTCCTCCCATTATGCGGCTTAATGACAATAAAAGCCCATAAACCCACCTAAAAGGCTACCTAAAAGCCTATAAATAGGAGGGCTCTCCAAGAAGAAAAACAACGAACATCAACAGACAGCAGTCAGAAATTCAGAGAAAGAAAAAGAGAGAAAACTCTGCGGAAGTTCTACACCGGCCACCGCAATAAGGTGACAAAAGTCCCTTGGGGGGTACCCCCCCCCAAGGTCCTTGCCTTCTCCTCCTGCCTCCAATGGCTTAGATATGGCTTTTCAGCCCGTCTACTCGGCTTTTTATTGGACATAGGACCTTCCTTTGGTCTTTGTCCTCTAAAAACCCGAGGTTATAGCCAAGCCAAGCGAATCAATAGCATCCTCTGTTCTCATCTGCATGGATGATGGCGAAGCCCACATATGGCTTGCGACCGTCAATCTAAACGAGTCCCCCACAATCTCCTGAGAAGTTAGATCCTCCTTTTCTTGCTTTTCATTGTAGTTTGTATTTTTTTGAAAGAGACAAAAATCACAATTCTTGTCTTTCATTGTTGATAAGGATTGTAAATCGGCTATAAATGCCAAAATCGGCTATAAACGCCAAAAATCGGCTATAAACGCCAAAATCGGCTATAAATGCCAAAAAAATCGCCTTTCACGGCAAATCAAGAAAATGTCTCTTTTCTTAAATATATGTGCAATGGAAAACTTGAAAGAAGTTGATTTCCTTTTTACTTGCGAAGGTTGATCTCCGGATCACCACTTGCAATTCCAAGTAAAAATAGAAAATCTGGCACACCCACAAAAAAAAAAGAAATGTTGATGCACGCCCCCCTTTTGCCCTCCGGTTACTGAAAGGGTCGGAACCAAACGGACTCCCACGTCCGCCGACCTCGGTAGGAACCCCGGGCATTCCGGGAGCGCGGTCCATCATGCACTATGGAGAGATCTCGCTGTTTACCTCATTTATTGGTTAGGTGAGGCCGTTTTTGCTGGAGGAGATGGAATGCACATCAGGCCACATTGTATTTTTCCGGCTTGTCAGATGGCGTTTGGAGAGTAGCTTGCTTTGGTGCCAGCTCTTTACTCCTACTTGTGTACCGAACTGCAGGCTACTGCTTTTTTGGTTCGGCTTGGGCTCCCTATGAATAGGGTATTTTCAGCCCATATCTTTTATTCGTGGTATGTATACCACTGTCCTGGCTTCCACCGGCTAGGTGCTGCATAGGATGATGATCCTCTCATGATTCGACTGGCTAAGTGTAAAGCCGTGTCCGAATCACTTTTGTTTGCCCGCATGAGGATCCGACGGTTCAGGGACGTCGAGATGGGGTAGTCTTCAGTGAAGCTTTTTCCGGAGTTGCGGAAGAAGGCCTTTGACTTTGGTGCCTCCCGAGACTCTACCATGGTAGGGTCGGGAAGGCATTACTCCTTGACAAATGAATAGAAGGAGTGGCTTTTCAGCATACGTGTCGGCACGATGGTATACCGCATATATCTTTTCGTCGACATCCAGCCGTATGTACCTTCTCGCTTTACTTTGCAGTTAGGCTTTTCTCAAGGTGTTGTTGGAGCGCCTTAAAGCATGGTGAAGCGCTTTGGAGGTTTACAGGACGGGAGAAATGCATGGGCTTTCTATAGTGCTGAAGACACTACTGCCATGATTTCTTATCCTGTGTTGTCGATTTCCCGGACTACCGGCTTCGCGAAGTGGTTCGCGGAGAGCTTTTCGGCATTTCGGGGGCTTTCCAAGAAGGAGCTTGATGTGAAGTTGTCGTCTGGAAAAGGCCTTGGAAAGTCGAATGGCGTCCGACGAGAGGAAGTTTGGGCCTTCCTTTCTGGAGAGAAGCACAAGATAGGCTTTCTCGGTGACCAGGGCGTCATTGGTTCTGAAGGTGTTCAAGAAATACCTGATGAGGCTTTAAAGAAGCTAGAATAAGAGGAAGCTGAGCTTGATGCTTGGATGCAAGCGGCACAAAGGAGAGCTTTTGTGGAGTCTACTGGCAAGAGTAGACCATCCAGTGAGGAGTCAAGTGGGAAACCTGGCTCTGACAGTAGGGGAGGTTCCTCTCAGAAGCGAGCCCGCAGAAGTAAGAGGAAGAGGAGTCATCATCACAGCAAGGGGCAACATGAGAGCTCTCCTGACATAGAAGTCCCTCTTACTATCAATGGGGAGGTGCCAAGGAATGCTGACGAGCCTCCAGAAAAGAGAAGCCTAGAAGAAGAGACCGTCGGTGAAGGTATGATTCTTCCTCTTTCTCTTTCGATTTCTTTTCATGGGATTTTTCCATGTTCTGATTTGCTTTCTCCCCCTGCTGCCTTTTTTTTAGCAGAGGATGAAGACTTGGCGATGCCTGAGGTTCCTGCCGATGAGGCAATGACGGATCCGGTTGCCTCACTAGAAAAAGAACCGAGGGACTCTGGATCGATTCCAGAATCTCCAATTGGTATGAATTCTTTTGCTTTCTCTTTTTTTTTTTGTCTGTGACTTGGTTTGCTAACATTTTTTTTCGTCAGCTGACTTGCCACAGGATTCCGATGACTTTGAACCATCGATGGACATAAATGTTGACGATGCTTCCGATGAGTTCATGGAGGAAGAGAGTGTTCCGCCAGTCGTCGAAGAAGGTATTTTATAGTAATAACCCTGATAATAATTTTTTAAACATGATCATATTCATATCTTTTTGTGTTTCTTTGGCAGGTTTTGAAGCGACAGAGGAGAGTCCATTGCTTCCTTCAGAACCAGAGCAAGAGATGCCAGAGGTTGATCCAGAGGTAGAGACTCGTAGAACCAGTTCTGACACAGTGGAGGAGGTACCTCGTGCTGAGATTCCTTCCCCAGCAGCTCCGACTGGAAAGAGTTCTTTTGTTCATCTTACAACGGGGCAGGACATGAGTAGCCGACCGACGGAGCGGGGTGAATCTTCAGCTGGGCCATATCTTCTTTTTGCGAAGAAGGTGGTGGTGCGGGTTCTGAGCTCTTGGATTGAGACTCTCCTTGCTGGACACTTGGATACCGGATTTGGCATGATTCAGCATGTGCAGGAGATTCTCGGTGATGCCGAAGAGGCTGGTCTGGATGTCACAGGTGCTAGGGCGATCGTTGATAGGATCATTGCACTGGGTGACAAGTGGTTTGAGACCATGGGTTTTGCTGACCACTAGTTCTTCAAGGAGATGTTCCTGGACCCTGCTGATAAGGCTAAGTCTGACCTGAATAAGGCTTCACAAAGCAGGAAGCAGATAGTCCGAGAGAAGAACTTAGAAGAGCTAGCCATCATTGGGCTGACACATGACCTTAACATCCTTGATTGGGAGGTCGATGAGGCCAGGATACGTCTTGAGCATTTGAAGGCACAAGTCGCTGCCAAGTGGGCTGCTATAATAGAGGCTCACAATAGGGAGGGAAAGCTCTGATTTTCCGGGTTGCAGATGCTGATCGAGTTCTTGAAAGGAAGTTTCAAGATGACAAACAATGGCAAACTGCTCGGGATAAGCTTCTCGGTGTGAAAAAAGGGTTACAGCCTACCCCAGCATCTCATGGCAAGTTCCTAAAGAAGCGTGCCCTGGAAACTCTGACGGCTGAAGCCAAAAGTTTGCCCGAGGAGCCCAAATTTTGGCTAGAGACCATTTTTGGCTGAGTTGCTGATTTGTTGTAACAGAAACTATCATTCTCTTATTCTTTTTGTTTTGGTACCACATGTATTTTTTTGGTACTCTCTCTTCTTTTTTTTTTGTGTAGTGCTTGTAAACACTTTTTTTTTGGTACCACATGTATTTTTTTGGTACTCTTTTTTTTTGTTTTCCCTACACTCACTTAAATCTTTTTGAGATAAAAGCAATTGCAAAATGGGATGCCTCTTTTATTTTATTTTATTTTATTTTCCTTACGCCCACTTAAATCTTTTTGTGATGAAAGCAATTGCTAAATGGGATGCTTCTTTTTTCATTTTTTTCCCTACGCTCACTTAAATTTTTTTGTGATGAAAGCAATTGCTAAATGGGATGCTTCTTTTTTCGTTGTTTTGTTTTTTTTGTTTTCCCTATGCTCACTTAAATCTTTTTGTGATGAAAGCAATTTCTAAATGGGATTTGATCAAAAGCTTGTCATTTTGTGAAAATCTTTTGTCAAATGATTGTTTTGGCATGGGAGCCATATTTTGTTTGTGGCATGGAAGCCGTTTTTGACATGAGAGCCAGTTTTGTGGCATTGATAGCCGGTTTGTTTTATGGCATTGATAGCCGGTTTTTTTTTTGAAAGCCAAGTTTTTGGTTTGTGGCATTGATAGCCGGTTTTGTTTTGTGACATTGATAGCCGGTTTGGTGGCATTTTAGCCTGTTTTGGTGGCATTTATAGCCGATTTTGGTGGCATTTATAGCCGGTTTGTGGCATTTATAGCCGGTTTGGTGGCATTTATAGCCATTTTTTTGTTTTCAAAAAATGCAAGTATCAACTAAAAGTCGCCTCCCTGCTGAATGGTCTTGCAAGTATCGATGGAATGTCGCATCCTTGCTGATTCGGTTACGAGTATCGATGGAATGTCGTATCCTCGCGGCTTTGGGTGCAAGTATCGATGGAATGTCGCATCCTTGCTTTTCAAAAATTTTGGTTTTGCGGGTACTGACTTGATGTCGTTTCCCCATGATTTTTGAAATTTGCGGTTTTCTCGAACCTTTGGGTTATGGATATCAACTGCAATGTTGCATCTCCACGGTTTCTTGGTTTTTTCGAACCTTTAAAATTTGAGTTGTGGATATCAATTGAAATGTTGCGTCTCCACGGTTTTTAGGTTTTTTTCGAACCTTTGAAATTTAGGTTGTGGATATCAACTGAAATGTTGCGTCTCCACGTTTTTTTTATTTGATTTTGCAAGAATCATCGAAATGTCGCTTCCCTGCAATTCTGGAAATGTCGAACGTGGTTCGCATGCTTCCGATTTGTGCGAGTATTGACTAAGCGTCGCTTCCTCGCAGGTTTTTTGAAAAATCATTTTTTTTTAAAGACACGAGGGTCATAAGTTTTCACCTAAAACCTTTTGGGTGGTAAAAGGTATGGTGGACTTGGGTGAAAATCCCTGAATCCGGATTTTATTTCAAACCATGAATTTTGGGTTCAAGGGTTGAGAATTTTGGTCAAGTTAGGGAAAGGTTCCTAAACTTGGACTTTTTTTTGAACAATGAAACGATGAAAGTAAGCATTGTTTAAATTTATAGAAATTTCAACATTTGATATGAAAATTCTAAAAAGAGTGGGTTTGACAAACGTGTACCTGGAAACCGGTTTTGGCCGTACAGGCATTGCTCTTACCCAGTTGGGTAAGTCTTCAAGGTAGTACCGCTTTAAGAACTTGCCGTTGATGGGCAGCATACATCTGTCACCCTCCATCTTTAGGAGTGCGTATGCGCCGTTGGAGAAAACCTTGTCGATGACGTAGGGTCCCTCCCATTTTGGCTCAAATTTGCCTTTGGACTTGTGAGTGAAGACCATTGGTCTTTTTACCGCAAGAACCAAGTCACCCTTTTTGTAGGCGCGTTGCCTGACCTTTTTGTCGATAGATCCTGCCATGCGTGCTTGGTAAAGTTCAATGCTTTGTCGACCTTCGAGCCGTCTCTCATCGAGATTGTCCAGCTCATGGAGTCGGAATTTGACATTGCTTTCTTGAGTCATGTTATTTTGCAAAGATACCATCAAGGAAGGAATTTGTACTTCCAAGGGTATGACAGTTTCGCATCCATAGACCAAGAAGAATGGTGTGCTATGGGTTGGTCCTCGAACAGTGGTTCGATAGGCCCACAAAGCTTCAAACAGTTTGTCGCTCCAGTCTCTTTTGTGACTAGAGATCATTTTTTTGAGGATTTTGTAGAGTGTCTTGTTGAAAGTTTCTGCTAATCCATTTGCGGTCGGATTGTATGGAGTCGAAGGACAGCATTGGATTTTGTATTTGTCGCAGAACCTGTAGAATCGATGATCCCAGAATTGTGGTCCGTTATCATGGACGAATCTTTTAGGTATGCCGAAACGACAAATGATGTTGGTGCATAGGAACTGAAGGACTGATGAGGTCTTCATTTCATTGAACGCAAATGCTTCTGACCACTTGGAGAAATAATCCGTAGCGGCGAAGATGAAGCGATGACCTTTGCTCGAAGGGGGAGAAATAGGACCTACGATGTCCATACCCCAGGCTTCGAAAGGCCATGAAATCACTGCATGATGTAGCCATTCTGGAGGCATGTGAATGTAATCTCCATGAACTTGGCATTGTTGGCAGCGCTTAGCAAATTGCATTACGTCAGCTACCATGGTAGGCCAGTAATATCCTAATCTTTTTATCTGATCATAGAGCTTGGGACCAGCCTGATGAGCTCCACAAAGACTAGCATGAACTTCTTTGAGTGTTTCTTCAGCCTTTTGTTGTGACAAGCAGCGTAGAAGTACTCCGTTGAAGGATTTCCTATAAAGAATTTTTGAAGGAATATCCAAATGAAAGCTTGGGGTTCGCCTTTGGATGCTTACCTGTTCTTTTGGATCTTCAGGTAGGATTCCGAACATAATGTAATCAATGAACGGATCCCTCCAGTCGCCGATTGAAAGTTGAAGAATAGAGATCCGACTTCCAACCACTTGGTGGCATTCAACAACTGCTTGGTGTGTGTTAAAAGGAGGAAGGATTCTTCTTTCGTACACTGTGATTTGCATGTTTTCCCCTTCCTGGATTGCCATAGATGCGGTAAGTCCAGCTAGGGCATCTGCACGTATGTTTTCACCTCTATGAATGTGGGTGATGTGACAGATGTCAAACTTTTGCAGAAGCGATTGTGCCTTGTTATAGTAAGGCAGCAAATCGGGCTTCCTGACTTCAAATTTCTGATTCATTTGGTTGACGATCAGTTAAGAGTCTCCAAAGATTTCCAGCATGGTGATACCGGATTCGATGGCGAGTTCCAATCATAGGATCAGAGCTTGATATTCAGCTGCATTGTTTGTGCGTGGTTCCAGTAGCGAGAAAGCGTGTGGAATCATGAATTTGTCGGGGCTAACAAAGAGGATCCCAACTCCCGAGATCAGCTGTCTTTTTTCATTTGTCCTGGTTGCACCGTCAAAGTACATGTCCCAGGAGGCATTTTGTGAGAAAGTCTCCACATTGTAGACTGGTTCGTCTGGGAGATCATCTTTGAGTGGAGAATCTTTAGGCAATGGATGCTCTGCGAGAAAGTCCGCTAGAGCTTGCCCTTTGATTGCCTTTTGTGGTACATACCTAATATCAAATTGTGACAGAAGGATGGACCATTTTGCCAGTCGGGCATTGAGAGAACTATTTTTGTGACGAGGACCTTTAAGAGGTTGATCCTTGAGACCAGGTAGACTGTGTTGGAAAGCAAGTAGCGACGCAGCTTTTGTACGGCGAACATCACTGCAAGGCATTCCTTTTCGACTGGAGAGTAGCGATGCTCTGCACCTACTAGCATGCGGCTGAGGTAGTATAGAGCAGCTTCTTTTCTTTCATCATTTTTTTGTGCAAGCAGAGCGCCCAGAGAGTGATCAAGGGCTCTTGTGTACAAGATGAATGGTTTTCCAGTGGTGGGAGAAGCTAACACTAGAGGTTTGGTTAGGTATGACTTGATATCTTGGAATGCAGCTTCACAGTTAGCATCCCAGACAAAGTTTACACCTTTTTTCATCAACCGGGAGAATGGACGGCATTTCCTCGAAAGATTGGAGATGAACCGTTTGATGTAGGCCAATCTCCCTTGAAGCCCTTTGAGTTCTCTCAAGGTTCTTGGAGAGGGCATTTCTAGAATGGCTTTGACTTTTATGGGGTCAAGCTCAATTCCATCTTTCCAAACTATGAATCCGAGGAACTTACCTGACGAGACGCCGAAGAAGCATTTCAGAGGATTCATTCGTAGTTTTTGTTTGCGAAGTCGGAGGAAGACTTCTTGAAGGTCTTCGAGATGATCTTCTTTTCTTTTGCTTTTGACGGCGAGGTCATCAACGTAACATTCGACCATCTTGTGCTGCATATCTTGAAATATTTTCATCATAGCCCTCTAATATGTGGCACCAGCATTTTTCAGACCAAATGGCATGACAGTGTAGCAATACACGCTAAATGGGGTCTGAAAGGATGTATGTTTTCATCTTCAGGATGCATCTTTATCTGATTGTAGCCAGAGACACCATCCATGAATGTCATTCGCTCGAATCCACAGGTATTATCAATCATTACCTCTAGTATGGGGAGCGGAAATTCATCTTTAGGGCATGCGCCATTCAGGTCTCTATAGTCAACACAGACCCTGATCTGCCTGTTTTTCTTTTTCACGGGGACAATGTTGGCCAACCATTCAGGATGTTGTTCCTCACGGATGAACCCGACACTTTTGAGTTTTTGAACTTCTTGTTCAATTTTATCCATCACATCTGGACGGAATCTTCTTTAGCCCTGCTTGACAGGCTTGATGTCTTCTTGAAGATTGAGTTTGTGGACTGCTATTTTGGGGTCTAAGCCAGGCATTTCAGCGTAAGACCATGCAAAGCAATCAACGAACTCAGGAAGAAAGGTGATATACTCGAGTAACTCATCATCCTTTATATTCTTGCTTATGAATACAGGACGTGGGTTATCTGATGTTCCTAAGTTTATCTTTTGAACATGATCTTCTGTTGGAAGGTTCGAAGGTGGTTCCTCCATAATATTTTCGGAGGCTTCTAGCTCAACGAAACCTTCTGGGGTTTCAAGGACATTTCCAGACCAAGGTTTTGTTCCTTTCCACGGGTCTTCTTGATCGGCAATTTTCTCAAGGCTTGCTATGAGATGATCCCAATCGCCTGTTGAAACCGGGTCGAAGTAAGGTATTTCTTTTGGAGACGAGGGTTCTTCTGGGTCAGAAGACCATACGTCTATGCCATCGGACAACTCCTCTTCATTGTTAGAGAAATCGTACCAATTGGATGAGCTTCCTGGATCTTTGTCAGGTGACTCATTGAAGAGATATCTAGGGAGATCGATGTCTTCTTGTACTTGAGATGTTGAGGCTTGGTCAGTAAATTAACTTTTAAGCCTTTGTGTCAACTATCTCAGGGGAGTGTTGGGATCATACCCTAACCCGTGTGAAGACTTTTCTACATGGCCGTAGAGTCTCCAATCTTCCAGCTAGCTTTTAGTCAAGACGGGCACCAATAGCGTGAGAATACCGCGTCCTTCTCCCAAACCGACCGGGTTTTGAGCGTCATAGCCCATTTTCTTCATAATAGCTTGTGCCACAGGACTATATAAGGATAGTTGAGGCATACCTTCGTTTTGGAAGGGTTCAAGCATGGAGTTTGATGAAGAAACATCCGATCTATGAAAGAAGATCGGCTTTTCCTTTGCTGAAGTTGCTAGAACAACGAAGGAAGCCGACGTAGGATCTTCTATGTCAGAAGTTATCTCCATTGGAGTAAGAGCAGGCTGAACTTGCTGAGTGTCAGCTTGGCTTGACGATGTGTTGTCTTCTGGCTCTGAATCCGAATCTGTGTCTTGCATGATAGACACGAAAGAGATAACAAATTTTCCCCCAGACTTTTGCTTTGCCTTCTTCACTTTAGTTATGATGACCAAAGGCTTTGAAGGTTTGAGGGAGATGATGAAGGGAGTTTGAATGCTCTCTTCGGATTTACCGGATGGTTTGTTTTTTTTCGGTGATTGTTGAGGAGCCTTGCCTTTATCTTTCTGGAGATTTTCGGCAAAGGGTGTTGTGTGCTTCTCCTCTTCTTCTTTTTCACCTTCATACATCTGTGAGTCTGCAAAGTGGACTTCTTTACCTTTAAAGGATTTTCTGTCCGCAAAGACTCGATGTATCATGCCGTCGTTGCCAACAAACTTGATGCATTGATGTAGAGTTGAAGGGACAACACCATTCTCGTGGATCCAGGGGCATCTGAGAAGGATGTTGTAGCATGAAGGGGTTTTTATTGCATATACAGTGACCTCAGAGATAAGATCACCTATTTGCAATTTGAACCTGATTTTGCCGATAGGCCTTTGAGTACTCCCATCGTATCTAAAGATAGATACAGATGTGTGGCTCAGCTTGCTGGGTGGGATGCCCAACTCTTCGAGAGCCGAAGTGGAGATGAGGTTGAGTGCAGAACCTGGGTCGATCTGAACTCTGTGCATATGCATTTCCTTGATGTACCCTGTGAAGTACAGGGGTCGGTTGTGCCTTGTTTCGCCAAGTAGGAGGTCGTCTTTAGTGAAGGCGATGGTTGCACTACTGGCTGCTTTTTGACCCGAGAGGCATTCGATGCATGATCCCTCAGTTATCTTCTTTTCTCCCTTTGAGGAAGTTTCTGAGTGTTTGACCCGATAGTCCATTTCAATTTGGAGGACTTGCGGGGCATGTTTGTTGACATCCTCATTCAGCTTTTGTAATTCTGAAATGAGATTATCATGAGTGTGCGGAGACATTCGCAATAAGTCTAGGATGTGCAGACGTGCAGGTATGTGCTTGAAATGTTCAATCAAGTCATACTTGAAAGCCTCCTTAGGGCCTGCATATTCATCATTGTTACCACTAGGGGCACTTACAACATCTTTTCCCGAAGGATTTAGATATGTAAAGGAAGATTAGTTGTAATTCTTGTGGTAGTCCCGGCCAGAGCGGGTGCCTCTACCAACTTCGAGAGATTTTTGAGAAGGGTCTTCGTTTGAAAGATTGTCTTCAGGATCAAGAGGCTGACGTTTTTCATTTGATGAGGACGTATCTGCAGCAGAGTCGCCATCCTCAGTGATTGTGTTGCATGGAGCATTTTCCGGGAACAAGTCCTGAACAACATCTAGCAACCTTTCTTCTTCGTTGACCAACTCATCGTCCCAAGCATCAATAGCTGGGGACTCTTCAGTCAGGAAGGGTGTTAGCTCTGAAGTCACAGTCTCAGGAGAAGAAGCTTGAGAGGGTGTCATCTCAGTGAAGTCACGTGAGATGAGGTGGCCCTAGAGGACACATTGCTAGGCGTTGTCGGAGTGTAAGTGGTCTTGTCAGACGATGCTTCGGAAGAGCTATAATCCGGAATTATCACATTACAGGAAGCTCTAATAGGAGATGTTGCCTGATCGGAGTCAGACTCATCTCGGATGTAAGAGGGTCGTCTATCCAGCAATTTTCTCCATTTTTAGGAGTTAAGGGAGGATGTACCTGATGGTCTTCAGGGACTTCTGGCTCTGGGTTGCGAGGAAGCTCGTTGACGCGGTCTTGCTCTTGTTCTAGAGCAAGACACTGCAAGATCCTTGCATATTCTTCAAGATCAGGCATGGAAGCCAAATCTTCCGATGGCTCTGTCGGTTCCATTTCCAGAGAGCTTCAATTTTCAGATCTTCTCTGTCGGTCAGATCGTCGGCACATGTCGGTCAACCGTCAGTGCATAATTCTTCATACCGAGACCTCGTCGGTTCCAATATCAGAGAGCTTCATTTTCAGCATTGTTGCTCTGACAGAGATTACTTGGCATAAGATGAGTCTCAGGAACCCATTCTTCATCGGAGAGATATTCTCCTGTTTCAAGGGATTCCTCCCACTCATCGGTGTAGTTGGATTTGAATCCATCATCGGTGTCACTGGACTCGTATCCATCAATGGAGAATCCAACTACCGAATTGCAAGAGTATGATGCCCCCTACGTGGCTTCTTTGAATTGAGGTGGCATGAAATCACTGAGAGTGAATTTTCTTACCCCCTTTGAAGTCTCTGGAAGGGACGTTTTTTTGCCTCCAGTGAAGCGGTAGAGGAAGCCTCTGCCTTTTCTCGGATTCTTGTTTTGGCTGAGTCTTCTCTTACCGTTTGAGCTTGAGGAGATGTTTCCTAGCCTGCCTTCGCTATTGAGCTGTAGGCTTTATTTTCACGACCTCCCAGTTTTCATCTTCCAGGAGATCGGGATGTACCCATATGGGTTGTTCGTCTGGTGTCAGGTACGGAACTAGTTCGTCGGACGCTTGGATTGTGTTTATCACCTTGAAGGAAGTAGTGATCTTTTTCTTCGGTGATTTTGATGTTTGTCCACATGTCACCATGTTGATGGAGGCAGACCCATAGTTTTCGTCGAAGGTGATGACTCCGTTTTTCCACATCTCATTTATTTTCTCTCTCACAACGAAGCATTGATTGAGAGGATGCGAGATCATCTGGTGGAATGGACAGTACCGAGGATCGTTGGTTTTGCCAACATCACCCGGTCTTTTGGGTTCAGGCAAAGTGAGCTTGCCGTTTGCCACGACAGCCCCGAAGATTTCATCAACATCTTCATCGAACGGGTATTTCTTTTCTACTCGCTCTTTGGAGGCATCTGAGAGTTCAGGTTTCTTACTAGCAGCTTTGTTTTCAGCTTTCTTTGGTGGCTGAGGAGCTGACTTGGTGGTCGTGCTGTCCCAGGCACCCAAATATAATAAGACCTTTACTCCTAAAAATATATGTAGTAGTGCGAGTAAGGATCGTTCCCTCGGAGAGTAGTTAGCCAAATTTTATGCTATGTGATCAAAGATGGGGGGTTTTAATTATAATGAAAGCAAAAATGAATAAAAGCAAATAAAGAATAATAAAGTAACGAATTCAATCAAATTAACAAGCATTGGTCAAAGTTAACATCCACCATTGGAAATTAAAAACTGATCATTGATGCAAAAATAAATCAACTAATACTTTGAATATTCATCATTAGAATTAAATTCCTACCTCCTTAATTAGTTAATTAGAAAA
Source organism: Litsea cubeba (assembly GCA_012931725.1). Lineage (NCBI taxonomy): Eukaryota > Viridiplantae > Streptophyta > Magnoliopsida > Laurales > Lauraceae > Litsea > Litsea cubeba. The sequence goes on from CM022946.1 coordinate 55,571,864, forward strand.
CACTCGCTCTAATTATCCCTAATTACTAAACAATCCAAGACAAGCGCCAAAGATTTAATCTAGTAACAGCATTAAGACCTTGAGATATTGATGAATCTAAACAACACAAGCACACGCGGTTGCATTTAATTTAGCCAGGTGTTCTTTCTAATATCTAATAATTTCCAAAGCAACAAATTATTAAATGTTAGTTGCTTCGCAAATTAGAGGGTTCAAACAATTACGGATTTGATTTCTAATTTAGCAGTAAATTGTAACGAAAAATAAACTAGTATGCATCCTAGCAATTAAACGAAACAATCATGATAACAAATTAAGCACAGAAGAACAACCCATATTCAAAGCATAAATTGAATAATGAAAATAAATTAGATCTCACAGTAATTATTCCGAGGCTTCAGTCTTCTTCAACCAATTACATAAAATTAGCCACGCAGGGCCATACTAACTTGCAAAAAAAAAAAAAGAGTAGAAAAAAGAAAGAAAGAAAGAAAGAAAAAACGTGCAGTGGGGGAGGTTTGTGGAGAAGGTGGTGACTTTCTGAATGGAGTGGATTATTTATAGATTGAATGTATGGCAGAGAGAGGAGAGAAATAAGGTGAGGTGGGGCCATGTGATGGGTTGTATTTGAGGAAGAGGGAGAAAATTTTGGAGATGAAAGAATGACGTGAAAGAGAAATTAGAAAGACAGATGGGTTGAAAACCGTTTTGAGAAGTGGAGATGGATAAGAATTAGAGAGGGAGATAAGAGAAAACATAGAAAGTATAAGGAAAGTAGCTTGTGTGAGATTAGAGGGAAAGATGGATTTGAGAGATGAGGTGGCGTTGGAGGAGATGATATGTATTGGAAAGAGAATGTGTATGACAGTATGAGAGATGGAGACGTGAGGGTGAAGGATGAATAAAAAATTAATTAAAATTCTAACTTAGTCAAACTTCCTTTCTGGATCATATCTTCTCAATCAGGCTTCAGTTGGATTCGACCCAAGAATTAAAGTTGCACCATTTTTCGTTCCGGACAATATGAGCCCAATATTGGATATGTTCCGGGAAACTCCTGATTTCATCAAATTTATCCACAATGCCCTTCTGCTTGATTCTTCATCCATTTAGCATCAAATATGAGCACTTCTCTTGCAACTCAGATCTGGAAACTTCTTGATTCATCAAGAATGTCTCAAATCTCAAAACATAAAAGTTGTAGATCTTTTTCTTGGCGTTCCATAGCATCTTGAATCATCTCAATTGGAGTTCGGAGGCGAGAGTTATGCCCAAATTACGAAGCGATGTCAAAACTGTCCGGAATCACTCAATTAGCTTTGTTTTGCACACAGCACCTCCATTTGCATCCTAAAGCAAAATATAAGAATAATGAGTACATTTAGGCATCAAATAAGTATAAAGGACTAAACATTAATGGAGAAAAATATAACATTTTTCATTCTCATCAAATTCCCCTACACTTAACTTTTGCTCGTCGTCGGGCAAAACTCAAATTCACTTTCCTAAAACACCAAGTTTGAATGCCACTTAACAAAGAACAACCAAGCTTTTCAAAACTCAAAACATGTCATGAATAAACATTCTTAAACATCTTATAAATACTTAGTAAGCAATTTCACTCGAAGATGGAGTAGACTAAATACGTAGACCCTCACAGAAATAAACACTCTACTCTCATATGTTTGAAGGGTATCTATTTGTTTCGCTCAAATTCATTCCAATGGAAATGATCTACCATAGGCTTGCATATCTTCTCATTCTCCACCACTGGGATCACATGCATAACACGAATCATAAGGACTTTTCAAATGTTGTAATGGGGTTTAGGATCAAGGTGGGAAATATTTATGAATGTAGTTCAAAACCATCGAAACTAGTGGAGCAAAAATGAATCAACTCTAGCTCTAATATATAAGACATTGAAAACCATTCACTCCATCGATCAACTTCTTCAATATGGCTTTAAAGCATTCAGAACATGTAAAACTCCTGCATTGAAAAAGAGATCGTTCAAAAGAAACACTTTTCTTTTGCAGCAAGGAACGATCATTCACAACAGCTTCCACCTTTTTATGTATCACATATGAACACACCATTTCTTGGAATTTTAGGAGGATTCATGAACATGGACAACAATTTCCTCCATCACTTCATAAACTTTTTTTTTCATATTTTTTTTTTTCATTTCTTTTTTCTTTTTTTTTTGAATAATAAAAATTAGAACTCACGAATTGAGAATGAAAACATGTTCCATTTCATCAGTCATAGCCATACCACAAACCCAAAACACCCCCATACTTATTTCTTGCACACCCATACATATCATAATGAAAAGCAATGCTCCATTAGATCTATGACTTAGGTAAAGGTTTGTTTTTTTTTTTTTCAGGTTCAGAGCTTGTAACGTGGGTTTACAATAAATGAAAGATATAAAGCTCAAAGGGGTTCAACAAAGGAAAAAAATTAATTACAAGGTAGGCTATTTGGCTTATGTAGCTTATAACAAAGATGGCCTTAATGTTCATGTTTGCATGTGTTTATGTGACCTCAAAGAGAATCAAGGCAAGTTTTAGAGAAACAAATCTATGGAAGAATATCTCTCATGAAAGAATATAGTGAGACTGATATGGATGTGTCAGTCTAAAGGCTCAAAATCGCACCGACTTTTTGTCTACCAAATTTAGTCACTACCATTCTCAAGGAAAGTAATTTCAAAAATCATGTTATGAATTTTTCAAGCTTAATTGAATCTTGCTCATGACACACGTAACCAAAAAAATCGTAGAAAACCACAAAAACAAAAAAAAAATAAAACTCTTTTTTTTTCTTTTTCAAAGATATAAAAGTAAAACACAACCTAAATCCGTTCACCCACACTTAAAACTGACATTGTCCCCAATGGAAGGTGAAATGCAAAGAAAAGGCAAAAATAACCAGAATATAAAAGCAAAAAGAAAGAGAAAAGGAGCGAACTCCCCTTGGGTTGCCTCCCAAGCAGCGCCTTTGTGTTATTGTCGTTGGCTCGACACAAGGTTTCCTTTTTTAATCAGTATAAATTGGATCCTCAAGGTCCAACTTATCCACCTCCTGTACTTGTAAACCTTCATAGAAAGGCTTAAGTCTATGGCCATTCACCTTGAACACTTTGGAAGTAGCTAAACTTTGAATTTCAACTACACCATGTCGAAAAACATTAGTAACAACAAAGGGTCCAATCCAACGAGAACGCAACTTACCTGGAAACAAACGAAGCCGTGACTGATAAAGAAGGACTTTTTAACCAACTGTAAACTCCTTTCTTGATATCTGGTTGTCATGAAAAGCCTTCATCTTTTCCTTGTAAATTTTTACACTCTCATAAGCATCATTGCGAATTTCCTCTAACTCTTGTAGTTGCAACTTCCTGTGTTCTCCACTTTTATCTATCGTCATGTTGAAATTCTTGATAGCCCAATAAGCCTTGTGTTCTAACTCAACTGGAAGGTGGCATGGTTTCCCAAACACCAGCCGATAAGGTGACATACCAATGGGTGTCTGATATGCAGTCCTATATGCCCACAAAGCATCATCCAAGTGCAAACTCCAATCTTTTCTACTTGGATTCACCGTCTTTTC
>CM022946.1:55580481-55633163 GCA_012931725.1 Litsea cubeba
AATTGTAGAAAGATGACATCAGTAGATGATGTCAGTGACAGCACTGGCGGTGTGTATATGAAGTGCTAATGGAGAGATAGAGAGAGAATTTGAGATGAGATGATATGAGAGAAAGAGATAAAGAAATAGACAATGAATGAGATAATGAGAGATGCAAGTGTGGGGAGAGCACTAAAAGTGATTAAACCTTAGTTTACCAAAAACGACCAGAGACCCCTGATTCCCAACCCGTAGCCTATATGGATCAGATGCTGACCTACACTTTGGCAAGTAGGGTCAGGTTTGACAAGACTAATAAATGGGTTGGGATGCTGACCCGTAGCCTATATGGATCAGACTGCACCATCAGCTTACAGACCCTACCTACCAATTCGACCTGTTTGCCAACCTAACCCCACCCTGATTTGCTTGCTGAGACAGAGAGACAGCGGGCGCTGGCTGGGCGATGCAAAATTTTTTTTTTTCACAAAAAGCACAAAAATCAACTAGAATAAAACTCCCCGGCAATGGCGCCAAAATTTGGTCGTGCTGTCGCAGGCACCCAAATATAATAAGACCTTTACTCCTAAAAATATATGTAGTAGTGCGAGTAAGGATCGTTCCCTCGGAGAGTAGTTAGTCAAATTTTATGCTATGTGATCAAAGATGGGGGGTTTTAATTATAATGAAAGCAAAAACGAATAAAAGCAAATAAAGAACAATAAAGTAACGAATTTAATCAAAGTAACAAGCACTGGTCAAAGTTAACATCCACCATTGGAAATTAAAAACTGATCATTGATGCAAAAATAAATCAACTAATACTTTGAATATTCATCATTGAAATTAAATTCCTACCTCCTTAATTAGTTAATTAGAAAACACGCGCCCTAATTACTAAACAATCCAAGACAAGTGCCAAATATTTAATCTAGTAACAGCATTAAGACCTTGAGATATTGATGAATCTAAATAACACAAGCACACGCGGTTGCATTTAATTTAGCCAGGTGTTCTTTCTAATATCTAATAATTTCCAAAGCATCAAATTATTAAATATTAGTTGCTTCGCAAGTTAGAGGGATCAAAAAATTACAGATTTGATTTCTAATTTAGCAGTAAATTGTAACGAAAAATAAACTAGTATGCATCCTAGCAATTAAACGAAACAATCATGATAACAAATTAAGCACAGAAGAACAACCCATATTCAAAGCATAAGTTGAATAATGAAAATAAATTAAATCTCACAGTAATTATTCCGAGGCTTCAGTCTTCTTCAACCAATTACATAAAATTAGCCACGCAGGCCAATACTAACTTGCAAAGAAAAGAGTATAACAAAGAAAGAAAGAAAGAAAGAAAAAACGTGCAGTGGGGGAGGTTTGTGGAGAAGGTGGTGACTTTTTGAATGGAGTGGATTATTTATAGATTGAATGTATGGCAGAGAGAGGAGAGAAATAAGGTGAGGTGGGGCCATGTGATGGGTTGTAATTGAGGAAGAGGGAGAAAATTTTGGAGATGAAAGAATGACGTGAAAGAGAAATTAGAAAGACAGATGGGTTGAACATCGGTTTGAGAAGTGGAGATGGATAAGAATTAGAGAGGGAGATAAGAGAAAACATAGAAAGTATAATTAGATAAGGAAAGTAGCTTGTGTGAGATTAGAGGGAAAGATGGATTTGAGAGATGAGGTGGCGTTGGAGGAGATGATATGTATTGGAAAGAGAATGTGTATGACAGTATGAGAGATGGAGACGTGAGGGTGAAGGATGAATAAAAAACTAATTAAAATTCTAACTCAGTCAAACTTCCTTTTTGGACCATATCTTCTCAATCAGGCTTCAGTTGGATTCGACCCAAGAATTAAAGTTGCACCATTTTTCGTTCCGGACAATATGATCCCAATATTGGATATGTTCCAGGAAACTCCTGATTTCATCAAATTTACCACAATGCCCTTCTGCTTGATTCTTCATCCATTTAGCATCAAATATGAGCACTTCTCTTGCAACTCAGATATGGAAACTTCTTGATTCAGTAAGAATGTCTCAAAACTCAAAACATAAAAGTTGTAGACTTCTTGGCGTTCCATAGCATCTTGAATCATCTCAATTGGAGTTCGGAGGAGAGAGTTATGCCCAAATTACGAAGCGATGTCAAAACTGTCCAGAATCACTCAATTAGCTTTGTTTTGCACACAGCACCCCCATTTGCATCCTAAAGCAAAATATAAGAATAATGAGTACATTTAGACATCAAATAAGTATAAAGGACTAAACATTAATGGAGAAAAATATAACATTTTGCATTCTCATAATTTGGTCTGCACATTGAGGACCTCTTTTTTCCTTGGTTTCGAGGTTGCAATGGCGGTTGGCTCTTTTCTTAATGAGTTCTGACTGTTGTGGTCTTTAATCACCATTTCAGCTTTCATGGAAGCTTCTAGGAGTTCTCCCAGGTTCTTTGATTTGTTGCTGATGATCATGGAGTGGATTCTAGCTCTCATGTTGTTTCGGCAGATGTCGACTAGCAACGCTTGTGGCAGTACATCAGAGCATTTGTACGCCATTGCTTTCCACTTGTGAATGAAGTCATATGTTGACTCATTCTCAACCTGTTTTAGGCTGCACAGCTGAGCCATAGTAGCGGGATGATCCTCACCTTTGAAGTGAGTCAGGAATCGTGTCTCTAGCATAGCCCAATTTTGGATGGAGTCCTCCGGCAAAGTGGAGTACCAATCGAAGGCCGTACCTTTTAGGGTACTTACAAAGAGGCGGATCTTGAGTGCATCTTGATCCGCGATAGCTCCTGTCAAGATCTTGAAGTGGATGACATGCTGTCTGGCTGATCCTTTCCCCGTATATGTTTGGAGAGTAGGATACTTGAGTTTTGTGGAGAACGGGACCGAGTCCATCCATAAGGGATATGTTGGCTTGATCCCATGTTCCTTGAGAATATCATCTTCTTTTGCTTTTACGAGGATACTGTCTATGTCCTTTTTGGTAAGGGCGCGTGACTCATTTTCTTCTCCATTTACCTCATCATCTTGACGATTCGGAGGAGGTTCATTTTTTGCCTGATTTTGGAAGGCGAGGAGAAGGTTTTCCATCAGAGTTTCAATCCTCTGTTGGCCTTGTTCCAACCGCTGGATGCGTGTGAGCGCATCATCTTGAGGTGGGCTACGAGGTGGTGGCTCATAATTTGTAGCCAGGACGTTCATCCCTCGAGATTCGAACGAAGAAACTGTCCTGGTGACTGAGCTTGGGCTCATTCTTTTTGATGAAGAGCTTGAGGAAGGATCACTCTGCCGCCCTTTGCTTGAAGAAGCAGGGGATTCTTCTGAATGTCTTCTTGTCCTGGAGACGCTGCGGGTCACCGGATGTCGGACATGGATTTTTGTTGCTGACTTTTGGCATCTTCTGGTTTTTGCAACCATATGGACAGCAGCAACTTGGTTGGGTCTTTCTTTTTCGACCCATTTGTGAGAGACTTGAAGCGTAGGAGGCTGGGTCCTTTGCGTTTCCAGTCTCTTTTGTCGATACGACGTGCGGCGGCGTATACGATGAGCAATTTAAGTTTCGATCAGCTCTAGCTGGGCTTTGACAATGAAGGATGTGCTCCCTCGGGTGCAGCAGTCGAGCCTGTCTTCTTTGTAGCTGGGCAATGACAGGATGGGAACCCGGTCCTTCGCCTGCTGCAGCGAAGCTTTGAAAATTTTGAGTTCGGCCCCTGTAGATATGAAGGGTCGAACTGCAGGATTGTGTGCCTTAGCAGGTGCTTGTAGAGGCCTTGTGATGCATGATCTGATTTTGGGCTTGTAGGAACAAGCCGGCTCATGCTGGGTTGACTTGTGAGTCAAGTTGGAGATGGGTCTTTCCTCTTTCATGTAGGCAAGAGGGTAGAACTGGTTCTCCTTGAGTGGGGCCAGGTATGCTGGCTTGGTGGATGTTCGAGACCTTCTTTGTTTTGGTGAAGGTCTTGGGAACCAAGTCTTGGGATAGACCTGGTCTTTTGCGGGTTGAGGCTTCGTGGGGGTGCCACGGGCTTCGGGCCTTTTGGTGCTCGCCTTTGGTGTCACGGCAGTGACACGCTGAGAGGCGAGCTTCTGCTTCTTGGAAGGAGCAGTTTGTTCTTCGGGAAGTGGGAATGGTCCCAGCGTCCCAAAGACGATAGTCTGGGGAGTTGAGGTCGACCCGGAGTTCAGAGAGTTGCCGAGGGAGTTGATGCTTCGGCAGCTAATGGGGCGCTTGTAGGTGCGCGTGGTTTGCTTCTGTTGAAGCATGAGCTGGTGCTTGTTCTCATCAAAAGTAATGGTTAGCGAAGTTGCCATTGTTAGTTTTTTTTTTCAAAAAATTTCTGAAAGAAGACCACATCCATTAATAATCACAAGAATATAATGATCATATTGGGAAGTTCTATGGTTTTGTCTTTTCAAATCACTCGATGGATATGACCCAAGCAATATGAAGAAGGGAAGAAGCCATAGAGGGTACAATTGTTCTGCTTGCAAGTATGGTGAGCCCAGAATGAGCGTCCCAGTGACTGCTAGAAGCAATTGTGAACCTAAATTCGACTTATCGAGAAACAGAGCTTGCTCGAGGTAAGAAGAATATGAGGTTGGAGTTACAAATGTGCCGGTCGCGAATACTGTAGACCCTGAAAGGGCGTACTAGTACCGCTAGACTCAAATGTTTGGAGACCGTATCCATGAGATGAGATTCTCTGTTTTGAAAGGTCTAGATTGGATTCATCAAAGAGAGCAGATGGTATTCCGATCCAAATACGGTATCAGCGATTTCTGCGTGCGCCAGTACTCAGAAGGAAAGAAATCATAATTTCTCGGATATGAATCCAAAAATGACGAGTTTTTTTAAAGGTCAAGATCGGGTTCATCAAAGAGAGCAAAAGGCTTTCCAATCTGGACACGGGCTCAATGATTTCCGCGATCGCCAGTGCTCAGAAAGGAGGAGACCAAAATTTCTCCAATCTGAACCCAAAAATGACGGAAGTTTTTTTTTGAAGATTTTTTTAAAAAAAAATCCCTTTATTCATTTATTTATTTTAAGATTTTTTTTGAAAAATCTTTTTTTTTTTTTTATTTTTTTTAAAATTTTTATTTAAAAAGTTTTTATTTTGAAAATTTTTTATTTAAAAGACGAGAGAGTACACATAGGCCTCCTAACCCGGTCTTATGAAATCTCAATTGATAGAATTGCCCCCAGGTAAGGGTAGAATTACTTAATGAATCCGTTTGGGAGACCCTTGCCTAGAACAGTCAAGCTGTCTCCTCACTCTGGACAAGGCTTTTCTTGAATCAACCGTGATCAAAGAACGCAGTTGGTTTAACCTTAGTGGTCTATGTCTTTTTTTTTAGATCCCAAATAGAATCATCAAAGAGAAACGATGGTCCAAATCCTTAGTCGAACAGGCTCAACATTTCTGCAAGCACGATGAACGATAGGAGAGGATCAAGGTTTCTCAATTTTGAATCTAAAATGAGAAATCTGATTTTTTTTTATTAGATCTCTAATGAACTCAACTCCGCCTATGTTGGGGTATCCTTGACATAGCCGGTCCCAAGCCCGGACAAAGGAGGAGGGTTGTGCGTTAGGTAGCCGACAGCCAGCACAATACTCAGTCAGATTTTCTATGGAATTGAGACCTAATGAAATTTCGTTGGGGCGTCCCCTACTTAGCGACACGCTGTATGGTCTGGGTACAGTGATAAGTGAGCAAGGACCGCTGCATCGGCGCCCGGGTGCAGTGCTAAATAGGCAAGGGTCCTCACACTTTATTGGACGAGTGTGGGGGGTAAGGAAGCTAGTCCAAAATAGAAGGTTGAGATTGGGCACTTGGAACATTGGGAGCCTAACTGGGAAACTTATGGAAGTGGTGGATACAATGGAAAGGAGACGAATCGCAATTGCTTGCTTGCAAGAGACAAGATGGGTGGGACACAAAGCAAAAGAGATTGAGAGGACCAGGTATAAGTTATGGTATACGAGACTTAATAGATCGAGGAATGGGGTCGGCATAGTGGTAAACAAGGACTTAAAGGAAGATGTAGTGAATGTAAAGCGCTATGGAGATAGGATTATTGTAATTAAGTTAGTATTAGGAGAAGAGATAGTGAACGTAATTAGTGCTTATGCCCCCCAGGTGGGCTTAGGAGATGGACATAAGGAGAAGTTTTGGGAAGACTTGGAAGGAGTGCTACTAGAGATACCCCAAGGAGAGATGGTCTTCATAGGAGGTGATTTGAACGGTCATGTAGGACGTGACATAGATGGATACATAGGAGTACACGGGGGACATGGGTACGGTAATAGAAATGAAGAAGGGAAGGATATCTTGGAGTTTTCAGTGGCTTATGATCTCATGGTTGATGGACCGCGCTTCTGCTCAGTTCTACCGAGGTCGGCGGACGTGGGAGTCCGTTGGGTCCGACCCTTTCGTAACCGGGGGCAGAGGCGCGCATCAACATTTTTGTTGTGTGGGTGTGCCAGATTTTCTATTTTACTCGGAATTGCAAGTGGTGATCCGGAGATCAACCTTCGCAAGTAAAAAAGAAATCAACTTCTTTCAAGTTTTCCATTGCACATATATTTAAGAAAAGAGACATTTTTCTTGGTTTGCCGTGAAAGGCGATTTTTTTGGCATTTATAGCCGATTTTGGCATTTATAGTCGATTTATGGCGTTTATAGCCGATTTTGGCGTTTATAGCCGATTTACAATCCTTATCAATAATGAAAGACATGAGTTGTGATTTTTGTCTCTTTTGAAAAAATACAAACTACAATGAAAAGCAAGAAAAGGAGGATCTAACTTCTCAGGAGATTGTGGGGGACCCGTTCAGATTGACGGTCGCAAGCCATATGTGGGCTTCGCCATCATCCATGCAGATGAGAACAGAGGATGCTATTGATTCGCTTGGCTTGGCTATAACCTCAAGTTTTTAGAGGACAAAGACCAAAAGGAGGTCCTATGTCCAATAAAAAACAGAGTAGATGGGCTGAAAAGCCACATCTAAGCTATTGGAGGCAGAAGGTAGAAGGCAAGGACCTTGGGGGGGGGGGTTACCCCCAAGGGACTTTTGTCACCTTGTAGCGGTGGTCGGTGTAGGTTTTCCGCAGAGTTTTCTCTTTTAGATTTATGATGCCTCTTTCTGTCTGAGTTTTCGGATTTTCTGCAGTCTGTTGTCTGTGTGTTTGTGATTTTTTCTGTCGTCCTTTTCTTCTTGGAGAGCTCTCCTATTTATAGGCTTTTAGGTAGCCATTTAGGAGGGTTTATGGGCTTTTATTGTCATCAAGCCGCATAATGGGAGGAGTTACAGGATTTAATTCTTTATTTTGTAACTCCTTTTTCTTGGCTTCTGATTGGCCGGAGGAGATTGAGGGCATTTAATCGCCTTTAATCTCCATGATGGGAGGAGTTTCATGGGTTAAATGCCATGAATCTCTTGACTTGTAACTCCCGGATGCTTGCTTCTGATTGGTCCGTCCAAAGAAATAGATTAATGACTGTAATAAAGCTAGTCAATTAATCGCATTAAGTGGTCGCCGAGCAGTTGAAGAGTCGCGGGCCGTGCCGCGTCTTTTGGGATTCTTCTGGCAATGATCATCGATGGATCTTCATGTAGATCGACATCGGATGACCATGTGACTTCAGGTGTTGGTTGCCAACAGCGGGTCAGTGCCATCTGTCCTGTCGATTTCTCGATCGGTCGGGTAGAAAGCACACTTTTTTTGGTTGACCGGGTGGCGATCAATGTTGTTTTCGATACTTTCGATGATTGACCCGTGTTTTTGACGGATGTCAGAGGATTTGGCGTCTCAAAAGTATGAGTTTTGGAAAATACCAGAGGCCGGACGCTTCGAATCGCGAAAAAACGGCGAAAACCGGGGTTTCCGGGGCCTTCCCGGCGATCCCGGGCTCTAGGGTCGCCGGCGACCCTGGGGGGGTTTTCCCCCTTTTTATTCCATTTTGTGTCCGTTTTTGCTGTTTTTCGATTCTTTTTTCTTCTATATTTTTCCTTGACATTTTTGACCATTTATTGGCTTGATTTCCCTGTAGGAAACCTGATGAGAATCCTTGCATTTTATTTTGCAAAGTTTCCAATTTCCTGAGAAAGCCGAAGACTTTGTCGCGCAGAGCTGCCGATTTTCCGTCAGAAGCTGAAACTGGGTCAAACGATCTTGAAATGGCCCGAAACTTCTTGTGTACTCCTCTTTTGGCTGTCTTGAAGGATCTTGCAGTTTTTGTTTGATTCTGACAAGATTTGATTTTTTGGAAGTAGCCTTGCCTATTTATGGCAGGTTGCGACTTTATGTAGCTCTTTGGATCTTGAACAAGCAAAGTGACATTTTTGGTGTCAACAAATGCCCCCTCGAGGTACAACGACGAGTTGCTTATCATTTGTAGTCGATGTGCCTCGAAGAGATTTTTGAAGGAGAGCCTGTGACTTGACCAAGAGTCTTTGAGCAGTCTTTCTTTTTGGTATTTGTAGCCTTTTGAGCTTCCAGGGGAATTTTATGGTAGTGAAAGGGACCACGTACCATATCGAGGCAAAGTTTTGAAGATGACATCAGGGATGTGGATTTGGGTTTTGACCTTGTGACCTAACAGGCTGTATGTGGCAGGTTAGGGGGTCGGGTTTGGTTTTGATCGTGTGACCCAACAAGCTGTATGTGGAATGTTGGGGGATCAATTTTGGTTTTGATCTTGTGACCTAACAGGCTGTATATGGCAAGTTAGGGGATCAGGTTTTGGTTTTTGGTTTTGGTCTTGTGACCTAACAAGCTGTATGTGGCAAGTTAGGGGACCAGGTTTTGGTTTGGATTTTTGTGGAATGTCAATTTCAAGATTTTGGCTCAATTTGGTAGTGAGGCTGGATGGTTTGATTTTTGGAAGCTCATGGGGCTTGGAATTCTCTTTTGTATGGTCCAATCAACTCAAAAGAGGCATGGAACCATTTTTTTATACTCTTGGTAAGAGGAATTTCTCATTGACTAAAAGCCCAAATTTTTTTTTTTTTTGTGTGCCTAGGTGGTCAAACCTAGCTCATATGGGCTAACCCATGGGACCTTAAGCTTTTGAAATGGCTTAGATCTCATATGGTGTCATTTTTGTAAAGAATATCCAAAAATATCTTTTTTGGATAGAGAATATCTAAGAATATCTTTACCTGGAGAGAATCTCTCATGTTCCCTTTATTTTAGGATATGACATCTCAAGATATCTTTCTTTTGGGAAAGAATCCTTCATTGATCCTATCTTTTGGGAGAAAATCTCTCATTGATTTCTTTTTGGGAGAAAATCCTTCAAGATATCTTTCTTTTGGGAAAGAATCTTTCTAATCTCTTTCTTTTGGTAAGGTTACTAATTAGTAACACTTACCTCTTTCTTCTTTCCTTCTTTGGTTTGCTCTCTTCTATAAAAGCAAGGAGGAGGTTGGATCTCTTGCACTTATTACTTTCTTTTGCAATAATCTCAAGAGGGCTTCAAGACCAAGAGTTCTTCTTCTTCAAGATCTTCAAGACTTTTCTTCTTCTTCTCCATCAATGGCTTCAAGTAAGTTCCCTTTTTCAAGAAAACTCCATTGTAGGAAAAATAAGAAGTTCTTTCTTTCTTTTTTTTTGGTTTCTTTCTTTTTCTTTTCTCTTTTTTTTTTCTCCACGTGTTTTCCTTTTTTTTTTTTTTACACGTGTTCTCTTTTTGCTTTCTTTTTTTTTTTGCATTTTTTTTTGGTTTCTTTTGTGGGCCGTACGGACAGATCCGTACGGATCTGGCCGTACGGCCACGTGGCCTGTGGGCCATCCCTTTTTTTTTGTTTTCTTTCCCCCCTTTTTTTTTGAGAAAGTTTTCTTTTTCTTTTCTTTTGCTCATCATGATAATGCCCCTTTTTTTTTTTGGCAAACCTAGATGTTCATGCATGCATTCTATTGTAAATTAAATTTGTGGCATGATGTGATAGCATACCTGAAAGTTTTCACAAATTTGGGAATTTGGAGCTTGCAGCGATGTTGAGCCCTTCCTGATTTTGCGGAGACTTTGAGGTTTCGTAAGTTTGGAGTTTCGGAGCTCGCAGCGATGTTGAGCCCATCTTCAATCTTTCTATTTCTTTCGGGATAGTTCCTTTTCTTCGGAATTGCCCTGTCATCATATCAAAATTCCGCCAGATTTTTTTTAGCGAGATTCTGTCATTTTGATGTTTGATCTTTTTCTTTTCCATCCTTTGCAGGTGGTTCCTCCAGAACGAACAAGGGTAAAGAGCCTGCTACAAGCGTACCTCGTCGATCTTCTAGATCTTTTAATCCGGCCGTTCAGCAGGCCTTTGAGAAGGTCCAGTATGTTGAGAAAAATCTGGAAGAATGCGACTCCCTCAACAGAGATGAGATGAGGCAGCGACTGATCACTCTCAAGGGAGAGGAATTCTATAAGATCATGGTAAGCAGTCGTCCATGGGTGATGGAAGATCAGAGCGTTTTGCCCAAGCCTACCTTCTTCTTTGGTGATGCAGTCCCTGATGACATGACATACCAGAGGAGGTGTTTTCAGTTTTCTTTCACAGCAGATGGTGAGAAGAAGACTGTTGTTACCCGGTCGACGTTTGATCGCACCGTCTCGATCATGAGCCTTGCCCCCACGTGCTCTAAGAGGGAAGATCCTCCAAAGCTGGGTGAGAAGGACAAATGTAATCAAGACCGGAGTTTTTGTTAGCGGTTCTCCTGGATATACGGAGAGGTCACCTGTTGACATGGACCTGTTGATGCCATCCAGCGGCTACCAGGGTTTTGATTATCCGTCGGTCGATTTGAGACCGGTGGGCCTTGGTATAGCGGTGACGGCAGCAATTGGATCAAGCCTTTTCGACTCCGTGGCCGTTTCAATGCTGACTCCGAGTGGAAGTCGTGGACTGATCGCGTCCTGCTGATTGGTGGCGCCATTTTGAAGGAAGCCGGGATTTTTGATGCGGTCCGTGCCTTTAGGGAGACCGTGATCTTTTCCGACGAGGCTTTCATGGCTATGCTGGAATCATTCCTCCCACAAACCAATACCTTCGTTGTGACGAATGGTGAGGTTGGTTTCTCTTTGAAGGAGCTGAACGTCATTACTAGATTGCCCATCCTCGACAAACTCTATGAGGAGTTTATGCTGATTGACAGCGTCCTTAAGGGGCAGTCTGAGGAGTTCAGGCTTCTGTACTTTCAGCTCGTCGCCTTCTATGATTTTTTGAAGGAGAAAGAGGGTTTGAAAGTTAGATCCAGCAGTTGGAAGAGTTCTAGCTCTTCATTCCCCAACTTTTTTGATAGCAGGGAGTCTTCTGATAGCGTGACCCAAGAAACCGGAGCTCAGGATCCAAGTTCAAAGAAGATCTTGGCCATGCAAGAAGAGTTGAGAGATTTCTGTGCAAGTACAAATGCCATATGTCCTGACATTGCACTGCGGAGAGATCTCGCTGTTTACCTCACTTATTGGCTTGGTGAGGCTATTTTTGCTGGAGGAGATGGAACGCACATCAGGCCGCATTGTATTTTTCCGGCTTGTCAGATGGCGTTTGGAGAGCAGCTTGCTTTGGTGCCAGCTCTTTACTCCTACCTGTGTACCGAACTGCAGGCTGCTGCTTTTTTGGTTCGACTTGGGCTTCCCATGAACAGGGTATTTTCAGGCACATCTTTTATTCATGGTATGTGTACCACTGTCCTGGCTTCCACCGGCTGGGTGTTGCACAGGATGATGATCCTCTGATGATTCGACTGGCTAAGGGCAAAGCCATGTCCGAATCACTTTTGTTTGCCCGCATGAGGATCCAACGGTTTAGGGACGTCGAGATGGGGCAGTCTTCAGTGAAGCTTTCTCCGGAGTTGCGGAAGAAGGCTTTTGATTTTGGTGCCTCCCGAGACTCTACCAGGGCGGGGTCAGGAAGGCATTATTCCTTGACAAATGCAGAGAGAGAGTGGCTTTTCAGCATATGTGTCGGCACGATGGTGTACCGTAGACATCTTTTCGTCGACATCCAGCCGTATGTACCCTCTCGCTTTGCTTTGCAGCTGGGCTTTTCTCAAGGCGTTGTTGGAGCGCCTTCAAGCATGGTGAAGCGCTTTGGAGGTTTACAGGACGGGAGAAATGCATGGGCTTTCTATAGTGCTGAAGATACTACAGCCATGATTTCTTATCCTGTGTTGCTGACTTCCCGGACTGCCGGCTTTGCGAAGTGGTTCGCAGAGAGCTTTTTGGCATATCGGGGGCTTTCCAAGAAGGAGCTTGATGTGAACCTGGCATCTGGAAAGGGCCTTGGAAAGTCGGATGGCGTCCGGCGAGAGGAAGTTTGGGCCTTCCTTTCTGGAGAGAAGCACAAGATAGGCTTTCTCGGTGACCAGGGCGTCATTGGTTCTGAAGCTGTTCGAGAAATACCTGATGAGGCTTTAGAGCAGCTAGAATAGGAGGAAGCCGAACTTGGTGCTTGGATGCAAGCGGCACAGAGGCAAGCTTCCGTGGAGTCTACTGGCAAGAGTAGACCATCCAGTGAGGAGTCAAGTGGGAAACCTGACTCTGACAGCGGGGCAGGTTCCTCTAAGAAGCGAGCCCGCAGGAGTAAGAGGAGGAGGAGCCATCATTGCAGCAAGGGGCAGCATGAGGACTCTCCTGACTTGGAAGTTCCTCTTACTATCAATGAGGATGTGCCAGTGGATGCTGACGAGCCTCCAGAGAAGAGAAGCCGAGAAGAAGAGACCGTCGGTGAAGGTATGATTCTTCCTTTTTCTCTTTCCATTTGTTTTCATGGGATTTTTCCATGTTCTGATTTGCTCCTTGTTTCTGCTTTTCTTTTTTCTTTTTTTGTTTTTTAGCAGAGGAAGATTTGGCGGTGCCTGAGGTTCCAACCGATGAGGTGGTGACGGATCCTGTCAGGGCACCTGAAGAAGAACCGAGGGACTCTGGAGTGAATCCAGAATCTCCAATTGGTATGACTTCTTTTGCTTCTTCCTTTTTTTTTTTTGTGTCTGCGACTTGGTTTGCTAACATTTTTTTTTGCTAGCTAACATGCCACAGGATTCCGATGACTTCGAACCATCAATGGATGCAAATGTTGATGATGCTTCCGATGAGTTCATGGAGGAAGAAAGTGTTCCGCCAGTCGTCAAAGAAGGTATTTTGTAGTAATAACCCTGATAATGATTTTCAAACAGGATTATATTCATACCTTTTTGTGTTTCTTTGGCAGGTTTTGAAGTGACAGAGGAGGGTCCGTCGCTTCCTTCAGAACCAGAGCAAGGAATGCTAGAGGTTGATCCAGAGGTAGAGACTCTTAGGACCAGTTCTGACAATGTTAAGGAGATTCCTCGTGCTGGGATTCCTTCCCGAGCAGGAGCAGCTTCAACTGGAAAGAGTTCTTTTGTTACTCTTCCAACAGATGATGACATGAGCAGCCGACCAACGGAGTTGGGCGAATCTTCAGCTGGGCCATCTCTTCTTTTTACGAAGAAGGTGGTGGTGCGGGTTCTGAGCTCTTAGATTGAGACTCTCTTTTCTGGGCACTTAGAAGCCGGATTTGGCAAGATCCAGCATGTGCAGGAGATTCTCAGTGATGCTGAAGAGGCTGGTCTAGATGTCACAAGTGCCAGGGCGATCGTTGATAGGATCATTGAGCTGGGTGACAGGTGGTTTGAGACCATGGGTTTTCCTGATGACCAGTTCTTCAAGGAGATGTTCCTGGACCCTGCGGATAAGGCTCAGTCTAACCTGGATGAGGCTACAGAAAGCAGGAATCAGGTAGTCCGAGAGAAGAACTTAGAAGAGCTAAACATCATTGGGCTGACACGTGACCTTAACATCCTTGATAGGGAGGTCGATGAGGCCAGGAGACGTCTTGAGCATCTGCAGGCATGAGTCGCTGCCAAGTGGACTGCAATAACAGAGGCTCGTGAAAGGGAGACTGCTTTGATTCACCGGGTTGCAGATGCCAATCGAGTTCTTAAAAGGAAGTCTGATGAGAACAAAAAATGGCGAACTGCTCGAGATAAGCTTCCCAGTGCGAAAGAAGGGGTACAGCCCACTCCAGCATCTCATGGCAAATTCCTGAAGAAGCGTGCCTTGGAATCCTTGACGGCTGAGGCCAAAAGTTTGCTTAAGGAACTGAACTCTTGGCTGGAGACCATTTTTGATTGAGCTCCTGATTTTGTAGCAGAAACTATCCTTCTCTCTTTTTTTTAGTACCACTTGTATTTTTTTAGTACCCTTTTTTTTGTAGTGCTTGTGAACACTTTCTTTTTTTTGGTACCACATGTATTTTCGGTACTTTTTTTTTGTTATCCCTACGCTCACTTGAATCTTTTTGTGATAAAAGTAATTGCTAAATGGGATGCTCTTCTTCTTGTTTTTTTTTGTTTTGTTATCCCTACGCTCACTTGAATCTTTTTGTGATAAATGTAATTGCTAAATGGGATGCTCTTCTTTTTTTTTGTTTTGTTATCCCTACGCTCACTTGAATCTTTTTGTGATAAAAGTAATTGCTAAATGGGATTTGATCAAAAGCTTGTCATTTTGTGAAAATCTTTTGTCAAATGATTGTTTTGGCAAGGAAGCCAGATTTTTACTTGTGGCATGGAAGCCAATTTTGGCATGAGAGCCAGCTTTTTTTGTGGCATTGATAGCCGGCATTGATAGCCGAGTTTCGTGGCATTCATAGCCGAGTTTCGTGGCATTGATAGCCGGGTTTTTTTTGAAAGCCAATTTCTTGTTTGTGGCATTGATAGCCGGTTTTGTTTTTTGGCATTGATAGCCGGTTTGTGGCATTTATAGCCTGTTTTGTTTTGGTGGCATTAATAGCCAGTTTGTGGCATTTATAGCTTGTTTTGATGGCATTTATAGCCGGTTTGGTTTTCAAAAATGCAAGTATCGACTAAAAGTCTCCTCCCTGCTGAATGTTCTTGCAAGTATCGATGGAATGTCGCATCCTTGCTCATTCAGTTGCGAGTATCAATGGAATGTCGCATCCTCGCGGATTTGGGTGCAAGTATCGATGGAATGTCGCATCCTTGCTTTTCAAAAATTTTGGTTTTGCGGGTACTGACTTAATGTCGTTTCCCCACGATTTTTGAAATTTGTGGTTTTCTTGAACCTTTGGGTTATGGATATCAACTGAAATATTGCGTCTCCATGGTTTTTTAGGTTTTTTCGAACCTTTGAAATTTGGGTTGTGGATATCAACTGAAATGTTGCCTTTCCATGGTTTTTTAATTTTGCAAGTATCGACGAAATGTCGCTTCCCTGCAATTTTGGAAGTATCGAAAGTGGTTCGCATGCTTCCGATTTGTGCGAGTATCGACTAAGCGTCGCTTCCCCGCGGTTTTTTGAAAAAAACCATTTTTTTGTTTTTTTTTTTAAGACACGAGGGTCATAAGTTTTGACCTAAAACCATTTTGGCGGTAAAAGGCAGGGTGGACTAGGGTGGAAATCCCTGAATCCGGATTTTGTTTCAAACCATGAATTTTGGGTTCAAGGGTTGAAAATTTTGGTCAAGTTAGGGAAAGGTTCCTAAACTTGGGTTTTTTTTTTTAACAATGAAACGATGGAAGTAAGCATTGTTTAAATTTCTAGAAATTTCAACATTTGACATGAAAATTCTAAAAAAGGGTGGGTTTAGCGAGCGTGTACCTGGAAACCAGTTTTGGCCGTACAGGCATTGCTCTTACCCAGTTGGGTAAGTCTTCAAGGGTAGTACCGCTTTAAGAACTTGCCGTTGATGGGCAGCATACATCTATCACCTTCCATGTTTAGGAGTGCGTATGCGCCATTGGAGAAAACCTTATCGATGACGTAGGGTCCCTCCCATTTTGGCTCAAATTTACCTTTGGACTTGTGAGCGAAGACCATTGGTCTTTTTACCGCAAGAACCAAGTCACCCTTTTTGTAGGCGCGTTGCCTGACCTTTTTATCGAAAGATCCTGCCATGCGTGCTTGGTAAAGTTCAATGCTTTGTTGAGCTTCGAGCCGTCTCTCATCGAGATTGTCCAGCTCATGGAGTCGCAATTTGACATTGCTTTCTTGAGTCATGTCATTTTGCAAGGATACCCTCAAGGAAGGAATTTGTACTTCCAAGGGCACGATAGCTTCGCATCCATAGACCAAGGAGAATGGTGTGCTATGGGTTGGTCCTCGAACGGTGGTTCGATAGGCCCACAAAGCTTCAGACATTTTGTCGCTCCAGTCTCTTTTGTGACTAGAGACCATTTTTTTGAGGATTTTGTAGAGTGTCTTGTTGAAAGCTTCTGCTAACCCGTTTGCTGCCGGATTGTATGGAGTCGAAGGACAGCTTTGGATTTTGTATTTGTCGCAGAACTTGTAGAATCGATGATCCCGGAATTGTGGTCCGTTATCATGGACGAATCTTTTGGGTATGCCGAAACGACAAATGATGTTGGTGCGCAGGAACTGAAGGACTGATGAGGTCTTCATTTCATTGAACGCAAATGCTTCTGACCACTTGGAGAAATAATCCGTAGCTGCGAAGATGAAGCGATGACCTTTGCTCGAAGGGGGAGAAATAGGACCTATGATGTCCATACTCCAGGCTTCGAAAGGCCATGAGATCGCTGTAGGATGCAGCCATTCTGGAGGCATGTGAATGTAATCTCCATGAATTTGGCATTGTTGGCAGCACTTAGCAAATTGCATTGCGTCAGCTACCATGGTAGGCCAGTAATATCCTAACCATTTTATCTGATCATAGAGCTTGGGACCAGCCTGATGAGCTTCGCAAAGACCAGCATGAACTTCTTTGAGTGTTTCTTCAGCCTCTTGTTGTGACAAGCAGCATAGAAGTATTCCGTTGAAGGATTTCCTATAAAGGATTTTTGAAGGAATATCCAAATGAAAGCTTGGGGTTCGCCTTTGGATGCTTACCCGTTATTTTGGATCTTTAGGTAGGATTCCGAACATAATGTAATCAATGAACGGATCCCTCCAGTCGCCGATTGAAGTTTGAAGGATTGAAATCCGACTTCCGACCACTTGGTGGCATTCAGCAACTGCTTGGTGTGTGTTAAGAGGAGGAAGGATTCTTCTTTCGCACACTGTGATTTGCATGTTTTCCCCTTCCTGGATTGCCATGGATGCGGCAAGTCCAGCTACGGCATCTGCACGTATGTTTTCACCTCTACGAATATGGGTGATGTGACAGATGTCAAACTTTTGCAGAAGTGATTGTGCCTTGTTGTAGTAAGGCAGTAAATCTGGCTTCCTGACTTCAAATTTCTGATTCATCTGGTTGACGATCAGTTGAGAGTCTCCAAAGACTTCCAGCATGGTGATACCGGATTCGATGACGAGTTCCAATCCTAAGATCAGAGCTTGATATTCAGCTGCATTGTTTGTGCATGGTTCCAGTAGCGAGAAAGCGTGTGGAATCATGTATTTGTTGGGGCTAACAAAGAGGATGCCAACTCCCGAGATCAGCTGTCTTTTTTTATTTGTCCTGGTTGCACCGTCAAAGTACATGTCCCAGGAGGCACTTTGTGAGAAAGTCTCCACATTGTAGACTGGTTCGTCTGGGAGATCATCTCTGAGTGGAGAATCTTTAGGCAATGGATGCTCTGCGAGGAAGTTCGCTAGAGCTTGCCCTTTGATTGCCTTTTGTGGTACATACCTAATATCAAATTGTGACAAAAGGATGGACCATTTTGCTAGTCGAGCATTGAGAGAACCTGCCTTTGTGACAAGGACCTTCAAGAGGTTGACCCTCGAGACCAGGTATACTGTGTTGGAAAACAAGTAGTGACGCAGCTTTTGTACGGCGAACATCACTGCAAGACATTCTTTTTCGACTGGAGAGTAGCGATGCTCTGCACCCGCTAGCATGTGGCTGAGGTAATATAGAGCAGCTTCTTTTCTTTGATCATTTTCTTGCGCAAGCAGAGCTCCCAAAGAGTGATCAAGGGCTCTTGTGTACAAGATAAATGGTTTTCCAGTGGTAGGAGCAGCTAACACTGGAGGTTTTGTCAGGTATGACTTGATGTCTTGGAAAGCAGCTTCACAGTCAGCATCCCAGACAAAGTTTACACCTTTTTTCATCAACCGGGAGAATGGACGGCATTTCCCTGAAAGATTGGAGATGAACCGTCTGATGTAGGCCAATCTCCCT
Organism: Litsea cubeba; assembly: GCA_012931725.1. NCBI lineage: Eukaryota > Viridiplantae > Streptophyta > Magnoliopsida > Laurales > Lauraceae > Litsea > Litsea cubeba. The sequence continues at coordinate 55,598,604 of CM022946.1, forward strand.
TGAAGCCCTTTGAGTTCTCTCAAGGTTCTTGGAGAGGGCATTTCTAGAATGGCTTTGACTTTTATGGGGTCAAGCTCTATTCCAGCTTTCCGAACTAAGAATCCGAGGAACTTACCCGACGAGACGCCGAAGAAGACTTCTCGAAGGTTTTCGAGATGATCTTCTTTTCTTTTGCTTTTGACGGCGAGGTCATCAACGTAACATTCAACCGTCTTGTGCTGCATATCTCGGAATATTTTCATCATAGCCCTCTGATATGTGGCACCAGCATTTTTCAGACCAAATGGCATGACAGTGTAGCAATACATGCCAAATGGGGTCTGAAAAGATGTATGTTTTTCATCTTCAGGATGCATCTTTATCTGATTGTAGCCAGAGAAACCATCCATGAATGTCATTCGCTCGAATCCACAGGTATTATCGATCATTACCTCTGGTATGGGGATCGGAAATTCATCTTTAGGGCATGCGTCATTCAGGTTTCTGTAGTCAATACAGACCCTGATCTGCTCGTTCTTCTTTGTCATGGGGACAATGTTGGCCAACCATTCAGGATGTTGTTCCTCACGGATGAAGTCGACGCTTTTGAGTTTTTGAACTTCTTGTTCAATTTTATCCATCACATCTGGACGGAATCTTCTTTAGCCTTGTTTGACAGGCTTGATGTCTTCTTGAAGATTGAGTTTGTGAACCGCTATTTTAGGGTCTAAGCCTGGCATTTCAGCGTAAGACCATGCAAAGCACGAACTCACGAAGAAAGGCGATATACTCGGGTAACTCATCATCCTTTATATTCTTGCTTATGAATACAGGACGTGGGTTATCTGGTGTTCCCAAGTTTATCTTTTGAACATGATCTTCTGTTGGAAGGTTCGAAGGTGGTTCCTCCACAATATTTTCGGAGGCTTCCAGCTCAACGAAACCTTCTGGGGTTTCAAGGGCATTTCCAGACCAAGGTTTTATTCCTTTCCATGGGTCTTCTTGATCGGTAATTTTCCCAAGGCTTGCTATGAGATGATCCCAATCGCCTGTTGAAACCGGGTCGAAGTAGGCTACTTCTTTTGGAGATGAGGGTTCTTCTGGGTCAGAAGACCACACGTCTGTGCCATCGGACAACTCCTCTTCATTTTCGGAGAAATCGTGCCAATTGGATGAGCTTCCTGGATCTTTGTCAGGTGACTCATCAAAGAGATATCCAGGGAGATCGATGTCTTCACGGACTTGAGATGTTGAGGCTTGGTCAGTATATTGACTTTTAAGCCTTTGTATCAACTGTCTCAAGGGAGTGTCGGGATCATACCCTAACCCGTGTGAAGACTTTTCTACATAGCTGTAGAGTCTCCAATCTTCCAGCTGGCTTTTGGTCAAGACGGGCCCCAATGGCGTGAGAATACCGCGTCCTTCTCCCAAACCGATTGGATTTTGAGCGTCATAGCCCATTTTCTTCATAATAGCTTGTGCCACAGAACTGTATAAGGATAGTTGAGGCATACCTTTATTTTGGAAAGGTTCAAGCATGGAGTCTGATGAAGAAGCATCCGATCTATGGAAGAAGATCGGCTTTTCCTTTGCTGAAGTTGCTGGAACAACGAAGGAAGCTGACGTAGGATCTTCTATGTCAGAAGTTGTCTCCATTGGAGTGAGAGCAGGCTGAACTTGCTGAGTGTCAGCTTGGCTTGACGATGTGTCGTCTTCTGGCTCTGAATCCGAATCCGTGTCTTGCATGATAGACACGAAAGAGACAACAAATTTGCCCCCAGTCTTTTGCTTTGCCTTCTTCACTTTAGTTGTGATGACCAAAGGCTTTGAAGGTTTGAGGGAGATGATGAAGGGAGTTTGAATGCTCTCTTCGGATTTACCGGATGATTTGTTTTCTTCTGGTGATTGTTGAGGAGCTTCACCTTTATCTTTCTGGAGATTTTCGGCAAAGGATGCTGTGTGCTTATCCTCTTCTTCTTTTTCACCTTCATACATCTGTGAGTCTGCGAAGTGGACTTCTTTACCTTTGAAGGGTTTTTTGTCATTCTCGTGGATCCAAGGGCGTCCGAGAAGGATGTTGTAGCATGAAAGGGTTTTTATTGCATACACAGTGACCTCAAAGATAAGATCACCAATCTGCAACTTGAACCTGATTTTGCCGATAGGCCTTTGAGTACTCCCATTATATCCAAAGATAGATACAGATGTGTGGCTCAGCTTGCTGGGTGGGATGCCCAACTCTTCAAGAGCCGATGTGGAGATGAGGTTGAGTGCAGAACCTGGGTCGATCTGAACTCTGTGCATAGGCATTTCCTTGATATACCCTGTGAAGTACAGGGGTCGGTTATGCCTGGTTTCGCCAAGTAGGAGTCGTCCTTTGTGAAGGCGATGGTTGCACTGGCTGCCATTTTAACCGAGAGGCATTCAATGCATGATCCCTCAGTTTTCTTCTTTTCTCCCTTTGAGGAGGCTTCTGAGTTTTTGACCCGATAATCCATTTCAATTTGGAGGACTTACGGGGCATGTCTGTCGACATCCTCATTCAGCTTTTGTAATTCTGAGATGAGATTATCACGAGTGTGCGGAGACATTCGCAACAAATCTAGGATGTGCAGACGTGCAGGTATGTGCTTGAAGTGTTCAATCAAGTCATACTTGAAAGCCTCCTTAGGGCCTGCATGTTCATCATTGTTGCCACTAGGGGCGCTTACAACATCTTTTCCCGAAGGATTTACATATGTAAAGGAAGATTGGTTGTAATTTTTGCGGTAGTCCCGGCCAGAGCGGGTGCCTCTACCAACTTCGAGAGCTTCTTGAGAAGGGTCTTCATTTGGAAGATTATCTTCAGGATCAAGAGGCTGTCGTTTTTCATTTGCTGAGGATGAATCAGCAGCAGAGTTGCCATCCTCAGTGATCGTGTTGCACGGAGCATTTTCCGGGAACAAGTCCTGAACAGCATCCAGCAACCTTTCTTCTTCGTTGACTAATTCATCGTCCCAAGCATCAATAGCTGGGAATTCTTCAGTCAGGAAGGGTGTGAACTTTGAAGTCACAGTCTCAGGAGAAGAAACCTGAGGGGGTGTCATCTCAGTGAAAGTCACGTGAGACGAGGTGGCTCCAGAAGTTACATTGCTAGGCGTCGCCGGAGTGTAAGTGCTCTCATCAGACGATGCTTTGGAAGAGCTATAATCCCGAATTATCACATTACAGGAAGCTCTAACGGGAGACGTTGCCTGATCGGAGTCAGACTCATCCTCGGATGTAAGAGGATCGTCTATCCAGCAATTTTCTCCATTTTTAGGAGTTAAGGGAGGATGTACCTGGTGGTCTTCAGGGACTTCAGGCTCTGGATTGCGAGGAGGCTCGTTGACGCGGTCTTGCTCTTGTTCTAGAGCGAGATGCTGCAAGATCCTTGCATATTCTACAAGATCAGGCATAGGAGCTGGATTTTCTTCTTCATCAACTCTTTGTGGCTCAACATGGTTGATTTCCACTGGAGTAATGAGAGATGCTGGGTCAGCAGCATTTTCTTGTACAGCCTCTTGGTCCTCTTCATCATCAGACCAGGATCCTTGTGGCTATAGGGGGTTATACCAGATTACTGGCATAAGATGAGACTCAGGAACCCATTCTTCATCGGAGAGATATTCTCCTGTTTCAAGGGACTCCTCCCACTCATCTGTGTAGTTGGATTCGAATCCATCATCGGTGTCGCTGGACTCGTATCCATCAATGGAGAATCCAACTACCGAATTGCAAGAGTATGATGCCTCCTGCATGGCTTCTTTGAATTGAGGTGGCATGAAATCACTGAGAGTGAATTTTCTTACCCACTTTGAAGTCTCTGGTAGGGATGTTTTTGTTGCCTCCAGTGAAGCGGTAGAGGAAGCCTCTGCCTTTTCTTTGACTTCTTGTTTTGGCTGGGTCTTCTCTTGCCGTTTGAGCTTGAGGAGATGTTTCCTAGCCTACCTTCGCTGTTGAGCTGTAGGCTTTGTTTTTACGACCTCCCAATTTTCATCTTCCAGGAGATCGGGATGTACCCATATCGGTTGTCCGACTGGTGTCGGGTAAGGAACCAGTTGCTCGGACGCTTGGATTGAGTTTATCACCTTGAAGGAAGTAGTGATCTTCTTCTTTGGTGATTTTAATGTTTGTCCACATGTCACCATGTTGACGGAGGCAGGCCCATAGTTTTTGTCAAAGGTGATAACTCCGTTTTTCCACATCTCGTTTATTTTCTCCCTCACAACGAAGCATTGATTGAGAGGATGTGAGATCATCTGGTGGTATGGACAGTACCGAGAATCGTTGGTTTTGCCAACATCACCCGGTCTTTTTGGTTCAGGCAAGGTGAGCTTGCCGTTTGCCACAAGAGCCCCGAAGATTTCATCAACATCTTCATCAAACGGGTATTTCTTCTCTACTCATTCTTTGAAGGCATCAGGTCTCTTACCAGCAACTTTATTTTCAGCTTTCTTTGGTGGCTGAGGAGCTGACTTGGTCCGTACATTGAGGACCTCTTTTTTCTTTGGTTTAGAGGTTGCAATGGCGGTTGGCTCTTTTCTTGATGATTTCTGACTGTTGAGGTCTTTAATCACCGTTTCAGCTTCCATGGAAGCTTCTAGGAGTTCTCCCAGGTTTTTTGATTTATTGCCGATGATCATGGAGCGGATTCTGGCTCTCATGTTGTTTCGGCAGATGTCGACTAGCGACGCTTGTGGCAATACATCAGAGCATTTGTATGCCATTGCTTTCCACTTGTGAATGAAGTCATATGTTGATTCATGCTCCCCTTGTTTTAGGCTGCACAGCTGAGCCATAGTAGCGGGATGATCCTCACCTTTGAAGTGAGTCAGGAAGCGTGTCTATAGCATGGCCCAGTTTTGGATCGAGTCCTCCGGCAGAGTGGAGTACCAATCGAAGGCCATACCTTTTAGGGTACTTGCAAAGAGGCGGATCTTGAGTGCATCTTGATCCGCGATAGCTCCCGTTAGGATCTTGAAGTGGATGACGTGCTGTCTGGCTGATCCTTTCCCCGTATATGTTTGGAGAGTAGGATGCTTGAATTTGGTGGGGAACGGGACCGAGTCCATCCATAAGGGATATGGTGGCTTGATCCCATGCTCCTTGAGTATATCCTCTTCTTTTGCTTTGGCGAGGATACTGTCTACGTCCTTTTTGGTAATGGCGCGTGACTCATTTTCTTCTCCATTTACCTCATCGTCTTGATGATTCGGAGGAGGTTCATTATTCGCCTGATTTTGGATGGCGAGGAGAAGGTTTTCCATCAGAGTTTCAATCCTCTGCTGGCCCTGTTCCAACTGCTGGATGCGGGTGATCGCATCTTCTGGAGGTGGATTGCGGGGTGGTGGCTCAGAATTTGTAGCCAAGACGTTCATCCTTCGTGATTCGAATGAAGAAACTGTCCTGGTGACTGAGCAGGGGCCCATTCTTTTTGAAGAAGAGCTTGAGGAAGGATCACTCTGCCGTCCTTTGCTTGAAGGAGCAGGGGATTCTTCTGAATGTCTTCTTGTCCTGGAGACGCTGTGGGTCATCGGACGTCGGACATGGATTTTTGTTGCTGATTTTTGGCGCCTTCTGGTTTTTCCAACCATATGGACGGCAGCAACTTGGTTGGGTCTTTCTTTTTCGACCCATTTGGGAGAGACTTGAAGTGTAGGAGGCTGGGTCCTTTGCTTCTCTAGTCTCTTTTGCCGGTATGACGCGCGACGGTGTATACGACGAGCAATTTGAGCTTCGGTCAGCACTGGCTGGGCTTTGACGATGAAGGATGTGCTCCCTCGGGCGCAGCAGCCGAGCCTGTCTTCTTTGTAGCTGGGCAAGGACAGGATGCGAACCCTGTCCTTCACCTGTTGCAGCGAAGCTTTGAATTTTTGGAGTTCGGCCCCTGTAGAGATGAAGGGTCAAACTGCAGGTTTGTAGGCCTTAGCAGGTGCTTGTAGAGGCCTTGTGATGCATGATCTGATTTTGAGCTTGTAGGAACAAGCCGGCTCATGCTGGGATGACTTGGAAGTCAGGTTGGAGATGGGTCTCTCCTCTTTCATGTAAGTAAGAGGGTAGAACTGGTTCTCCTTGAGTGGGGCCAGGAATGCTGGCTTGGTAGATGTTTGGGACCTTCTTTGTTTTGGTGAAGGTCTTGGGGACCAAGTCTTGGGATAGACCTGGTTGTTTGCAGGTCGAGGCTTCGTGGGGGTGCCACGGGCTTCAGGCCTTCTGGTGCTCGCCTTTGGTGTCACGGTAGTGACACGTTGAGAGGCGAGTTTCTGCTTCTTGGAGGGAGCAGTTTGTTCCTCGGGAAGTGGGAATGGTCCCAGCGTCCCAAAGACGATAGTCCGGGGAGTCGAGGTCGACCCGGAGCTTAGAGAGTTGCCGAGGGAGTTGACGCTTCGGCAGCTGATGGGGCGCTTGTAGGTGCGCGTAGTTTGCTTCTGTTGAAGCATGAGTTGGTGTTTGTTTTCATCGAAAGTAATGGTTAGTGAAGCTGCCATTGTTAGTTTTCGAAAAGTTTCTGAAACAAGACCACATCCATTAGTAATCACAAGAATATAATGATCATAAATGGAAAGTTCTATGGTTTTGTCTTTTCAAATTGCTCGAGGGAGATGACCCAAGCAATATGAGGAATGCAAAATGCCATAAAGGGGTACAATTGTTCTGATCGCAGGTATGGTAAGCTCAGAATGAGCGTCCCAGTGACTGCTAGAAGCAATTGTGAACTTAAATTCGACTTATCGAGAAGCAAAGCTTGCTCGAGGTAAGAAGAATATAAAGTTGGAGTTACAGATGTGCCGGTCGCAATGCAGTAGACCCTGAAAGGGCGTACTAGTACCGCTAGACACAAATGTTTTGAGACCGCATCCATGAGATGAGATTCTCTGTTTTGAAAGGTCAAAATTGGATTCATCAAAGAGAGCAGATGGTATTCCAATCTGAACACAGGCTCAGCGATTTCCGCGAGCGCCAGTGCTCAGAAAGAAATGAACCATAATTTCTCGGATCTGAATCTAAAAATGACGAGTTTTTTTTTTGAAAGGCCAATATCGGGTTCATCAAAGAGAGCAAAAGGCACTCCAATCTGAACACGGGCTCAGCGATTTCCGCGAGCGCCAGTGCTCAGAAAGGAGAAGACCAAGATTTCTCCAATCTAAACCCAAAATGACGGAATTTTTTTTTTTTTTTTTGAAGATTTTGAAGATTTTTTTTTAAAAAAATCATTTTTATTTATTTATTATTTATTTTTTTATTTTTTATTTTTTAATTTTTTTAAAGATTTTTTTTTGAATTTTTTTTATTTTTTTATTTTTTATTTTAAAATTTTTATTTTTTAAAAAAATTTTATTTTTGAAAAAAAAATTTATTTAAAAGACGAGAGAGTACACATAGGCCTCCTAACCCGGTCTTATGAAATCTTGATTGATAGAATTGCCCCCAGGTAAGGGTAAGATTACTTAATGAACCCGTTTGGAGGACCCTTGCCTAGAACAGTCAACCTGCCTCCACACTTTGGACAAGGCTTTTCTTGAATCAATCATGATCAAAGAACGCAGTTGGTTTAACCTTAGTGGTCTATGTCTTTTTTTGTTTTTTTTTCAATTATATTTTTATTTTATTATATTTTTTTTAATGAACTCATCGAAGAGAAACGATGGCCCAAAACCTTAGTCGAACAGGCCCAACATTTCTGCAAGCGCGGTGAACGATAGGAACGGATCAAGGTTTCTCAATTTTGAATCCAAAATGAGAAATCTAATTTTTATTTTTATTTTATTTTTTTTTAGATCTTTAATGAACTCATCGAAGAGAAACGATGGCCTAAAACCTTAGTCAAACAGGCTCAACATTTCTGCAAGCGCGATGAACGATAGGAACGGATCAAGGTTTCTCAATTTTGAATCCAAAATGAAAATTCTGATTTTTTGTTTTTTTTTTTGAAAAGAGAAAGAGTGGAAATAAATTCAAAGAATTAGAAATTTCTAAACAAAAAATCTCATCTCATTTTTTTTAGACCTTTAATGAACTCATCGAAGAGAAACGATGGCCCAAAACCTTAGTCGAACAGGCTCAACATTTCTGCAAGCGCGATGAACGATAGGAACGGATCAAGGTTTCTCAATTTTGAATCCAAAATGAGAAATCTAATTTTTATTTATTTTTATTTTTTTTAGATCTTTAATGAACTCATCGAAGAGAAACGATGACCCAAAACCTTAGTCGAACAGGCTCAACATTTCTGCAAGCGCGATGAACGATAGGAACGGATCAAGGTTTCTCAATTTTGAATCCAAAATGAAAAATCTGATTTTTTGTTTTTTTTTTTTGAAAAGAGAAAGAGTGGAAATAAATTCAAAGAATTAGAAATTTCTAAACAAAAAATCTCATCTCATTTTTTTTAGACCTTTAATGAACTCATCGAAGAGAAACGATGGCCCAAAACCTTAGTCGAACAGGCTCAACATTTCTGCAAGCGCGATGAACGATAGGAACGGATCAAGGTTTCTCAATTTTGAATCCAAAATGAGAAATAAAATCTTTTTTATTTATTATTATTTTTAGATCTTTAATGAACTCATCGAAGAGAAACGATGGCCCAAAACCTTAGTCGAACAGGCTCAACATTTCTGCAAGCGCTATGAACGATAGGAATGGATCAAGGTTTCTCAATTTTGAATCCAAAATGAAAAATCTGATTTTTTGTTTTTTTTTTTTGAAAAGAGAAAGAGTGGAAATAAATTCAAAGAATTAGAAATTTCCAAAAAATCTCATCTCATTTTTTTTAGATGCGGAATCCAACATAGGCCACCAATTATAAAGTAGCCAAGGAATCGAGAAAAGAAATATAAACATAGAGCAAAATATGTGATATGCAAATATTTCAATTCTAGCATCGTGTTCTCAAATAAACGGGTCCCATCGGGTGTGCCAGCTTGATGGACCGCGCTTCTGCTCGGTTCTACCGAGGTCGGCGGATGTGGGAGTCCGTTGGGTCCGACCCTTTCGTAACCGGGGGGCAGAGGCGCGCATCAACATTTTTATTGTGTGAGTGTGCCAGAGTTTCTATTTTACTCGGAATTGCAAGTGGTGATCCAGAGATCAACCTTCGCAAGTAAAAAAGAAATCAACTTCTTTCAAGTTTTCCATTGCACATATATTTAAGAAAAGAGAAATTTTTCTTGGTTTGCCGTGAAAGGCGATTTTTTTGGCATTTATAGCCGATTTTGGCGTTTATAGCCGATTTCTGGTGTTTATAGCCGATTTTGGCGTTTATAGCCGATTTACAATCCTTATCAATAATGAAAGACAAGAGTTGTGATTTTTGTCTCTTTTGAAAAAATACAAACTACAATGAAAAGCAAGAAAAGGAGGATCTAACTTCTCAGGAGATTGTGGGGGACCCGTTCAGATTGACGGTCGCAAGCCATATGTGGGCTTCGCCATCATCCATGCAGATGAGAACAGAGGATGCTATTGTTTCGCTTGGCTTGGCTATAACCTCAGGTTTTTAGAGGACAAAGACCAAAAGGAGGTCCTATGTCTAATAAAAAACCGAGTAGACGGGCTGAAAAGCCACATCTAAGCCATTGGAGGCAGAAGGAGAAGGCAAGGACCTTGGGGGGGTACCCCCAAGGGACTTTTGTCACCTTGTAGCGGTGGTCGGTGTAGGATTTCCGTAGAGTTTTCTCTTTTAGATTTCTGATGCCTCTTTCTGTCTGAGTTTCCGGATTTTCTGCAGTCTGTTGTCTGTGTGTTTGTGATTTTTTATGTCATCCTTTTCTTCTTGGAGAGCTCTCCTATTTATAGGCTTTTAGGTAGCCATTTAGGAGGGTTTATGGGCTTTTATTGTCATTAAGCCGCATAATGGGAGGAGTTACAGGATTTAATTATTTATTTTGTAACTCCTTTTTCTTGGCTTCTGATTAGCCGGAGGAGATTGAGGGCATTTAATCGCCTTTAATCGCCATGATGGGAGGAGTTTCATGGGTTAAATGCCATGAATCTCTTGACTTGTAACTCCCGGATGCTTGCTTCTGATTGGTCCGTCCAAAGAAATGGATTAATGACAGTAATAAAGCTAGTCAATTAATCGCATTAAGTGGTCGCCGAGCAGTTGAAGAGTCGCGGGCCGTGCCGCGTCTTTTGGGATTCTTCTGGCAATGATCATCGATGGATCTTCATGTAGATCGACATCGGATGACCATGTGACTTCAGGTGTTGGTTGCCGACAGCGGGTCAGTGCCATCTGTCCTGTCGATTTCTCGATCGGTCGGGTAGAAAGCACACTTTTTTTGGTTGACCGGGTGGCGATCAATGTTGTTTTCGATACTTTTGATGATTGACCCGTGTTTTTGACGGATGTCAGAGGATTTGGTGTCTCAAAAGTATGAGTTTTGGAAAATACCAGAGGCCGAACGCTTCGAATCGCGAAAAAATGGCGAAAACGGGGTTTCCGGGGCCTTCCCGGCGATCCCGGGCTCCAGGGTCGCCGGCGACCCTGGCCCAGGGTCTCAAGGGCCTGCGACCCTGGGGGGTTTTCCCCCTTTTTGTCCCGTTTTTGCTGTTTTTCGATTCTTTTTTCTTCTGTATTTTTCCTTGACATTTTGACCATTTATTGGCTTGATTTCCCTGTAGGAAACCTGATGAGAATCCTTGCATTTTATTTTTCAAAGTTTCCAATTTCCTGAGAAAGCCGAAGACTTTGTCGCGCAGAGCTGCCGATTTTCTGTCAGAAGCTGAAACTGGGACAAACGATGTCGGAATGACCTGAAATTTGGGCTGAAGCCTCCTGAGCAATAAATAAGACCAACATAGGCTTTTGTTTGAGTTTTGAAGCCGTTTGGGGTCCTATCGCCAGTAGACTCATTTTTGTCGCGATGAAGATGTCGCGGTTTGATGTGAGGTCAACTGATATCCGATTGACTTGAAACTTGACAGGGAACCTATTGGAGTCATTTTAAGATGATCCATAGGCTCTGTCTTGGAAACCATGGTCTCGGAGAGCTTTGCCGCCGAGAGGCCTGATTTGGCTTCCGAGCGTCAAACTATGGTCAAATGTTGTCGAAATGACCTGAAATTTGACGTTCAGCACTTTGTAAGCATTTTGAAGCCGTCCATGTGCTCTATTTGATGAGTGCTGGCCTCGGCGGTTTTTGCTGCCGAGAGGCTTGATTTAGCCGTTCGAGGGTTGATGTAGGGTCAAACGTTGTCGGTTTGACTCGGAACTTGACGTGGAGCCTTTTGGATGTATTTTGAGACCATCCATCGGCTCTGATCGAAGATTTGGTGTCTTCGATGCTTTCCCCGCTGAGAACTCCTTTTCTGCTGTCGGAGAAGCGAAGTTAGGCCAAATGATTTTGAAATGGCCCGAAACTTCTTGTGTACTCCTCTTTTGGCTGTCTTGAAGGATCTTGCAGTTTTTGTTTGATTCTGACAAGATTTGATTTTTTGGAAGTAGCCTTGCCTATTTATGGCAGGTTGCGACTTTATGTAGCTCTTTGGGTCTTGAAGAGGCAAAGTGACATTTTTGGTGTCAACAATGGTAACTAACACATTTTTTAGAAAGAGAGAGGAACATCTGGTGACTTATAAGAGTGGCTCATCGAGGACACAAATTGACTTCTTCTTAACTAGGAAAAGAGACCGTTTAGCTTGTAAAGATTGTAAGGTTATACCGGGGGAGAGCTTGACTTCCCAACATAGGTTGTTGATCATAGATGTGCAGTTACAAAGGTGGACTAGAAAAAAGAAGTTGTATAGATGCTCAAGGACTAAATGGTGGAACCTGAAAGGTGATAAGCAACTAGCTTTAAGGGAAAGAGTACTAGAGGAAGACGTTTGGGCGACAGATGAGAGTGCAAATAATATGTGGGATAAGGTAGCAGAGTGTATTCGGAGGGTAGGGAAAGAAGTCTTAGGAGAATCTAAAGGGGGTGCTCCGGTACAGAAAGAGGCATGGTGGTGGAGCGAAGCCGTCCAAGACAAGATAAGAGTTAAAAGAGAGTGCTTTAAAACTTGGCAAAAGGGTCGAATTGAAGCGAACTTGGAGAGGTATAAAGAAGCAAAAAGAGAAACCAAAAAGGTAGTTAGTGAGGCCAAGGCAAAGGCATTTGAGGAGCTATATAGGCGACTTGACACTAAGGAAGGCGAAAGAGAGATATTCAAGCTTGCTAAAACTAGAGATCGGCGGACCAAGGACTTAAACCAAGTTAAATGCATTAAGGATGAAGATGAAAAGGTATTAGTAAAGGAGGAGGAGATAAAGGAGCGTTGGAAGAGCTACTTCTACAAGTTATTTAACGAAAGCAGTAGTAGTGACATACAATTAGGGCAGCTTACCATTTCTAGTGAAGAAGCGAATCATATATTCTATAGGAGAATCAGTAGGGAAGAAGTTAAAGAAGTATTGAAAAGAATGAAGAATGGAAAAGCGGTCGGGCCAGATGGTATCCCTATTGAGGTCTGGAGGTGCTTGGGGGAGGATGGTATTAGTTGGTTGACAAAGCTTTTTAATGTAGAGCTAAAGAGCAAGAAGATGCCTAATGCATGGAGGAAAAGTATTCTTATACCTATATACAAGAACAAAGGAGATACTCAGAACTGTGCGAACTACCGCGGGATTAAATTGATGAGCCAAACGATGAAATTATGGGAGAGAGTTATTGAGAGAAGACTAAGAAGAACAACAAATATTTCAGAGAATCAATTTGGTTTCATGCCTGGAGATCAACCATGGAGGCTATCTTTCTCCTGAGGAGGTTAATGGAACAGTATAGAGAAGGTAAGAGAGATTTACATACGGTGTTCATTGACTTGGAGAAGGCCTATGACTGGGTTCCTAGGGAGATTCTTTGGAAAGTTCTGGAAAAGAAAAGAGTTTGTGTCGCTTATATTGAGGCGATAAAGGATATGTATGATAGAGTCGTGACATCTATAAGGACGACTGGCGGCGAAACTAAGGAGTTTCCTATCACGATTGGTCTACACCAAGGCTCAGCGTTAAGCCCATACTTGTTTGCCCTAGTTATGGATGAGATTACAAGACATATCCAGGATGAGGTGCCGTGGTGTATGCTATTTGCAGATGACATTGTTTTAGTGGATGAGACGAGAGAAGGAGTGAATGCTAAACTTGAATTGTGGCGGAAAACATTAGAGACAAAAGGGTTTAGGCTAAGTCGATGCAAAACGGAATATATGGAATGCAAGAGTAGTCAAAGTAGGACACCTAGTAACATAGAAGTAAGTTTGAGCACACAAAAGATAGTAGAGAAAGAAAACTTTAGGTACCTTGGATCTATGGTGCAACAGGATGGAGGGATTGATACTGATGTAAGTCACAGGATTCAAGCCGGGTGGACCAAATGGAGGAGTGCTTCGGGGGTCTTGTGTGATCGAAAAGTCCCCCTCAAGGTTAAAGGAAAGTATTATAAGGTGGCGGTACGGCCAGCGTTGTTATATGGATCAGAGTGTTGGGCAGTAAAGCATAATCATGTCAAGAAGATGGAAGTTGCGGAGATGAGAATGCTAAGATGGATGTGCGGGATCACAAGGAGAGATAGGATTAGGAATGAGGAGATTATGGGCATAGTAGGAATAGTACCGATTGGAGATAAAATGAGAGAAAATCGACTGAGATGGTTCAGCCATGTTAGAAGGCATCCAACAGAGGCACCTATTAAAAGGTGTGAAAGCATGGAGTTTGCCAAGAGTAGGAGAGGGAGAGGGAGACCCAAGAGAAGTTGGAAAGAAACTATTAAATATGATCTTGCCTACATGGATCTAACGGAGGACATGGCCCTAATCAGATTTGATTGGCGTCGTCAAATCCATATAGCCGACCCCACCTAGTGGGAAAAGGCTTGGTTTGGTTTAGATCTCTAATGAACTCATCGAAGAGAAACGACGGCCCAAATCCTTAGTCGAACAGGCTCAACATTTCTGCAAGCATGATGAACGATAGGAGAGGATCAAGGTTTCTCAATTTTGAATCCAAACTGAAAAATATGATTTTTAGTTTTTTACTTTTTATTTATTTTTAGATCTTTAATGAACTCATCGAAGAGAAACGATGACCCAAAACCTTAGTCGAACAGGCTCAACATTTCTACAAGCACGATGAACGATAGGAAAGGATCAAGGTTTCTCAATTTTGAATCGAAAATGAAAAATCTAATTTTTTTTTTATCTTTAATGAACTCATCGAAGAGAAACGATGGCCCAAAACCTTAGTCGAACAGGTTCAACATTTCTGCAAGCACGATGGACGATAGGAAATGATCAAGGTTTCTCAATTTTGAATCCAAAATGAAAAATCTAATTTTTTGTTTTTTTACTTTTTTTGAAAAGAGAAAGAGTGGAAATAAATTCGAAGAATTAGAAATTTCCAAAAAATCTCATCTCATTTTTTTTAGATGCGGAATCCAACATAGGCCACCAATTAGAAAGTAGCCAAGGGATCGAGAAAAGAAGTATAAGCATAGAGCAAAAGATATGATATGCAAATATTTCATTCTGTAGCATCGTGTTCTCAAATGAACGAGTCCCACCGGGTGTGCCAGCTTGATGGACAGCGCTTCTACTCGGTCCTACCGAGGTCGGCGGACGTGGGAGTCCGCTGGGTACAACCCTTTCGCAACCGGGGGGCAAAGGCGTGCATCAACATTTTTTTTGTGTGGGTGTGCCAGATTCTCTATTTTACTTGGAATTTCGAGTGGTGATCCGGAGATCGACCTTCGCAAGTAAAAAGGAAATCAACTTCTTTCAAGTTTTCCATTGCACATATATTTAAGAAAAGAGACATTTTTCTTGGTTTGCTGTGAAAGGCGATTTTTTTTTGCATTTATAGCCGATTTTGGCGTTTATAGCCGATTTTTGGCGTTTATAGCCGATTTTGGCATTTATAGCTGATTTACAATTCTTATCAATAATGAAAGACAAGGGTTGTGATTTTTTTCTCTTTTAGAAAAATACAAACTACAATGAAAAGCAAGAAAATGAGAATCTAACTTCTCAGGAGATTGTGGGGGACTCATTCAGATTGACGGTCGCAAGCCATGTGTGGCTATAACCTCAGATTTTTAGAGGACAAAGACCAAGAGGAGGTCCTATGTCCAATAAAAAGCTAAGTAGATGGGCTGAAAAGCCACATCTAAGGCATTGGAGGCAGAAGGAGAAGGCAAAAACCTTGGGGGGGGGGGGGGGGGTTACCCCCCAAGGGACTTTTGTCACCTTATAGTGGTGGTCGGTGCAGAACTTTGCAGAGTTTTCTCTTTCTTTCTCTTAGATTTCTGATGCTTTTTTCTGTCTGAATTTCTGGATTTTCTGATGTCTT
Source organism: Litsea cubeba (assembly GCA_012931725.1). Lineage (NCBI taxonomy): Eukaryota > Viridiplantae > Streptophyta > Magnoliopsida > Laurales > Lauraceae > Litsea > Litsea cubeba. Next base: position 55,613,929 of record CM022946.1, read on the forward strand.
TTGAAATGCTTGGGATGCTCTCCTATTTATAGGCTCTTGGTAGCCATTTAGGAGGATTTATGGGCATTTATTGTCATTAAGCAGCATAATGGGAGGAGTTACAAGTTTTAATTCTTTTACTTTGTAACTCCTTTTTCTTGGCTTCTGATTGGCCGGTCGAGATTTAGGGCATTTAATCGCCTTTAATCGCCATGATGGGAGGAGTTTCATGGTTTAAATGTCATGAATCTCTTGACTTGTAACTCCCATTTGATTGCTTCTGATTGGGCCATCCAAAGAAATGAATTAATGACTGCAATAAAGCTAGTCAATTAATCGCATTAAGTGGTCGCCGAGCAGTTGAAGAGTCGCGGGCCGTGCCGCGTCTTTTGGGATTCTTCTGGCGATGATCATTGATGGATCTTCATGTAGATTGACATCGGATGACCATGTAACTTTAGGTATTGGTTGCCAACAGTGGGTCGGTGCCATCTGTCCTGTCTATTTCTCAATCAGTCGGGTAGAAAGCACACTTTTTTGGTTGACCGGTTGGCGATCAATGTTAATTTTGATACTCTTGATGATTGACCCGTGATTTTGACGGATGTCAAAGGATTTGGTGTATCAAAAGTATGAATTTTGGATAATCCCAAGAGTCGGACACTTTGAATCGCGAAAAATGATGAAAAATGGCCTTTCCGGGGCGAACCCGGCGAATCCGGGCTCCATGGTCGCAGGGGCCGGCGACCCTGGGCCTGCGACCCTGGGGGGAATTTTCCCACTTTTGTCCCGTTTTGCGGCCGTTTTTGATGTTTTTCTATTCTTTTTTCTTCTGTATTTTTTCTTGACATTTTTGATCATTTATTGGCGTGATTTCCATGTAGAAAACTTGATGAGAATCCTTGCATTTTGGATTGCAAAGTTTTCAATTTTCCGAGAAAGCCGAAGACTTTGTCGCGCAGAGCTGCCGATTTTCCGTCAGAAGCTGAAACTGGGTCAAACGATGTCAGAATGACTTGAAATTTGGGGTGAAACCTCCTGAGCAATAATAAGACCAACCATAGCCTTTTGTTTAAGTTTTGATGACGTTTGGGGTCCTATTGCCAGTAGACTTATTTTTATCGCGATGAAGATGTCGCGGCTTGATGTGCGGTCAACCGATGTCCGATTGACTTGAAATTTGATAGGGAACCTATTGGAGTCATTTTAAGATGATCCAGATGCCCTATCTTAGAAACCATTATCCCGGGGAGCTTTGCCGCAGAGAGGCCTAATTTGGCTTTCGAGCGTCAAATCTGGTCAAACGTTGTCGAAATGACATGAAATTTGACGTGTAGCCCTTTATAAGCATTTTGAAGCCGTCCATGTGCTCTTTCTGATGAGTGATGGCTTCGGTGGTTCTCGCCTCCGAGAGGCTTGATTTAGCGGTTCGAGGGTTGATGTTGGGTCAAACGTTGTCGGTTTGACTTGGAACTTGACTTGGAGCCTTTTGGATGTATTTTGAAACCATCCACAGGCTCTGATTGAAGATTTGGTGTCTCCGATGCTGTCACTGCCGGGAGCTCCTTTTCAGCTGCCGGAGAAGTGAAGTTAGGCCAAATGATTTTGAAATGGCTCGAAACTTCTTGTGTAATCCTCTTTTGGCTGTCTTGAAGGATCTTGCAGTTTTTGTTTGATTCTGGCAAGATTTAATTTTTTGGAAGTAGCATTGTCTATTTATGGCAGGTTGCGGCTTCATGTAGCCTTTTGGATCTTGAAGAACCACAGTGACTTTTTAGGTGTCAACAATCGACACAAACCAAGGGCTAACCAACGGAACAGAAGCCAATTTTCGCTCTCTGGTTTTGGAACCGAGGTCAGTGTCGGCTGACCGATGTAATGGTTATCGGTTGACCGACATTCAAAAGGCTAAAATATGGCTCTCGGGTTTTCTGACCGACACGATGCTCGGCTGACCGACACCATAATGTCGGTTGACCGACACTGAACCGAGAGCTGACCGATAGTATGGAATTCGTACGGGTTTAGGCCATTTCTGAACTCTTCCTTCCCAATTTCGTTTTCCTCCATTCCCAAGCCTACTAAAAGGCTACAACCTGCATAAAAATAGAGCCTCCTGCTCTCCCAGTAATCCATTCCATCCCATTCCATTCCATTCCATTGAATCAAATTGAACAAATTCTAAGCAACCTAATACCATAATTTATCCATTTTCCCAAACTTTTAACCTAACATGTATTTTCCAATTAAAATCACAACAGGCTTGGAATTAAAGGAAGATCTATCATGAATATATATCATCAATCAATGAAACAATACAAACATAAATATTATGAAATGCATATCTACTTGCCTCAACCAAGAAGAAAATTGAAATTGGGCAAAACTTGAGGAGAAACCTTTCTACCCCAAAATCAACAATCTAATCCGAACAAATACAACCTAGCATGCAAAGGAGAAGAAAGAAAGGAAAAGAATCAAGATCGGACCTAATCTAACCAAAGAAATGGTAAAGTAAAAATATGAGATTGTGAGAAGTCTTACCAAATTGGTACCGGAAGAAAGAGAGGATCGCAAGGGTGAATACTAGCGGATCGGATTTCGGAGTTGATCTCTCCAGGCTAGAGTTCCGGGCTTGAAAAGAGAAGAGGAAGAAGAAATGGGGCTGCGGTTGTTCTTCGTTGCAGAGAATAACGAAGAGATTAGGGTTAATCTTTATTTAAGAAGAAGATAGGGAGGAAAAGACTTAATTGCCTATTTAGTGGGTCCGGTGAAGAATGAACTACTTGAAGGATTTTTGATCGTCGGATCGCGACGAGTCAAGAGACAAAAATGATCAGCACAACGAGACCTTTCCAATGAACCCAAAATCACGACGTTTGGAATATTTCGGAAAAATACTCAATTTTCCTTAAATTGCAAACTACCCCCCCTGCTAAGATCAAACGAACTCGGAATCGAACGAAACTTCGCAGATACTAATATAATGCTAAAAGAAACTCGCTCATGATCTAAACGTACTTAAATATCTAAAATACAATTAATTATAATAATAACAATAAAATGGGTCAAGGCCTGATATTGGGCCCAACTGACCCAGTAAAGTCACGGACCTTACAACACTCACACATAAAAAGAATATTTGGTCCCCCAAATGCCTAAACATACCTCATCTGGAAAAAGATAGGGGCACGCTTTCAGAATTTGATCCTTCAGCTCCCACATAGTTTCCTCTGGGCTATGGTTCTCCCATTGTACCTTGACCCATTGGATGGTCTTAGTACGCAACACTACCTCCTTAGTGTCGATGATCTGCGCTGGCCGTTCTACGTAGGTGACATCTGCCTGAAGCTGAGTGGCTTGTGCTGCAACACGTGAGTGGGATCTGGAATATACTTCCTAAGCATTGAGACATGAAACACATCGTGCACACCTGCTAACTTTGGCGGTAGCACTAGACGATAAGCCACGTCTCCAATCCTGCTCTTGATCTCAAATGGTCCCACAAATCTCTTGGCAAGCTTTCCTTTCCGCCCGAATCTAACGGCACCTCTCATCGGAGACACTTTCTGGAAAACCATATCCCCCACTTGGAATTCCAAAGGTCTCCGCCTCTTGTCTGCATAGCTCTTCTGACGATCATGTGACTCTTTCATTCTCTTCTAAACAACTCTGATCTTCTCACTGGAATCAACAATCTCTGAGGGGCCATGAAAACTTCGAACTCCAACTTCCTCCCAACATGCCAGAGTCCTACATCTCCTTCCATACAATGCCTCAAATGGTGCCATACCTATACTTGAATGATAGCTGTTATTGTAGGCAAACTCACATAGAGGCAAACTCTCATCCGAACTCTCCTTGAAATCTAAAACACATGCTCTGAGGAGATCTTAGTCAATCTATCCACAATTACCCAAATAGCATCATTGCCTTTCTTGGTGTTCGGCAACCCTGACTACGAAATCCATAGTGATATTCTCCCATTTTCACTGTGGAATCTCCAACGGGTGAAGCAAACTAGGAGGCTTCTTGTGATCTGCCTTAATCTGCTGACAAGTCATACACCTGGAAACGAATTCTTTAATCTCTTTCTTCATTTTCACCCACCAATAGTGATTCTTCAAATTCTGATACATTTTGGTACTCCCCGGGTGAATATAATATCTGGTATGGTGCGCATCTGTCATCAACTCCGACTTGATGTCTTGAACATCTGGCACACACAACCTATTCTTGCAGTACAAAACTCTCTCAATCAATCTAAACTCTGGCTTATCATCCATATGTTCAATGATTCTTTGCAACTCTGGATCATCCTTCTGAACTTCCTTGATCCTGTTCACTATCTCAGGCTCCCAAACTCCCATAGTAGCAACTAGAACTTTCTCATTGACTGACCAGACTTCCACATCCATGTCTTTGAACTGCTCCATCCATCTCCATTCAGGCATTATACAACCATTGAATGCTGCCTTCCTACTAAGAGCATCTGCTACCACATTCACCCTTTCAGGATGGTACTTGATCGAAAAATTATAATCCTTTATGTACTCCATCCATCTCCTCTGCCTGTTATTCAGATCACCCTATGTAAACAGGTATTGCAGGCTCTTGTGATCTGTATGCACCTCAAATCTCTCCCCATACAAATAATGCCTCCACAACTTCAATGCAAACACCACTGCTGCTAGCTCCAAATCATGTGTGGCATACTTTTTCTCATGAACCTTCAATTGCCTCGACCCATAAGCTATCACTTTCTCATGCTGCATGAGAACACATCCCAGACCAATCCCTGATGCATCTGTGAAAATCACAAATCCTTCACTTCCAGCGGGTAAAGCAAGTATGGGTGCTGTAGTCAATCGGGTCTTCAGCTCTTGGAAACTCTTTTCACACCCTTCCGTCCATACAAACTGAATATCCTTCCTCGTCAACTTAGTTAACGGAGATGCTATGGTAGAGAATCCTTTCACAAACCTCCTGTAGTAACCTGCAAGTCCAAGGAAACTACGAATCTCCACTACATTCTGCGGGCTACTCCAATTAACAACTGCTGTAATCTTCTTGGGATCCATTGTCAGTCCTTCCTTAGAGATAATGTGGCCCAAAATGCCACTTGTTCCAACCAAAATTCACATTTGCTCAACTTAGCATACAGTTGGTTATCCCTCAAAAGCTACAAAGATGTTCTCAACTGATGCTCATGGTCCTCCTTAGTCTCCGAGTACACCAACACATCATCTATGAAGACTATCACAAACTGATCCAAGAAAGGAGCAAATGCCTTATTCATCAATGCCATAAAGACTGCTGGAGCGTTCGTCAACCCGAAAGGTATCACTAGAAACTCAAAATGGCCATATCTCATTCGGAATGCAGTCTTAGGAACGTCCTCCTTTCTGACTCGCAATTGATGGTAACCGGAACGCAGATCTATCTTCGAAAAGAATTAGGCTCCTTGCAACTGATCGAATAGCTCATCAATCCTCGGTAACAGGTACTTATTCTTAACAGTCAACTGTCTGTAGTCTATGCACATCCTCATAGTCTCGTCCTTCTTCTTCATAAATATCACCGGAGCTCCCCACGGTGAAACATTGAGCCTGATGAAACCCTTATCCAAAAGATCTCCAATCTGAGTTTTCAACTCCTTTAATTCTGCTGGTGCCATCCTATAAGGGGCCTTCGAAATAGGTGCTGTCCCTGGCTGCAATTCTATCATGAAATCCAACTCACAGATAGGTGGCAAACCAAGAATCTCATCCGGAAACACATCCAGGAATTCTCGCACCACTGGAATCTCATCAACAGACTTGGACTCCTTGTCTTTCGCAATAAATGTGATAAACCCTTCGCAACCGCTCCTCATCAACCGCTCTGCCTTCAATGCAGAAATCATCCGAGTGGAGATGGGCTTTTCAGGTCCAATAAACTCAACACTATGGTCTGCACTCTGCAACTTCACGGTCTTGTTAAAACAATCTAACACTGCTCGGTTAGCTGCTAACCAATCCATACCAAATATCACATCAAACTCCGCCATTAGTAAGATGATCAAACTGACGGTTAGCTTAACTTTCCCAATCTGAATACTACACCTAGGGTAGATAACATTACAAGCTACATGTCTACCTCCAGGGGTAGCTACTATCAAATCATATGGTAGTATCTCCTTATCCTCCCTCAAATGTAGTGCAAATGCTGGTGCAACAAACAAGTGTGTGGATCCAGGATCAAACAGAACTTTAGCATCAAATCCACAAACTAAAAGTGTACCTTCTATGACATTCCCTGCAGCCTCTGCTTCCTCATGGGTTAGAGCATAAGCTCTCCCAACCTGCTGGGGACGCTGCTGATGATATTGTTGCGGTGGTCTCTGACCACGACCCTGGAATCTGGGTGCTGGGGGTCTCTGCTGATATCACTGCTGAGGTACTGGAGGGCGCTGATATGGAGGCTGAGGTGGTCGGACAATCATCTGCTGCTGCTGCTATGGCCTAGCCTGTGCAGGAGGCATCTGTCTCAACGGCTGCGTAGGATGTGGTGGCCTGGGCGCCGGAGCTAGAAATGCTGGTGGTGCCACTCCTGTCTTCCCCGGGAAATTGTGAACCTTATGCCCTGGGTCTCCACAATGGAAACACGCTCTGGACTGCTTCTTGCAATCACGGCCAAAATGATTCCCTCCACCATGTATGCAAGAGACTCGCTGTGGCTGCTGTCGAGGTACAGGCTCAAACCGTAGCCTCTTGGGTGCCGGCTGTTGATACAACAGGGACGAAGAACCCTGTGACCTGGGCTGGGGTATCAATGCTAATATCCTCTGCTGCTCCAACATAATCACCTTTTTCAGGGACTCCTCTGCCCAATATGCATTCATTGACCATATCATCATAGTCGGTCAACCTGCTGCGCTAAACCTGTATCTTGATGTCTGCTCACAATTCCTTGATAAACCTCCGAACTCTCTCTGATTTGGGCTTAATCAGACTCTCAGCAAATCGGGATAAATGGGTGAAGGAAATCTCATAATCTTGTACTGGTAGATCACCCTGCACCAGTCTCTCGAACTCTTCCATCTTTTGATCCCTATAGTGTTCCGGGATAAACTTCTTCTGAAACTGCTCCATAAATGTCTTCCAAGCTACCTCTTCTTCAATTGTTTCATATGGGTGCTTGACGGTTTTCCACCATCTCTCCACTGCTCCATGGAACATGTGAGCTGCAAGCTGCACCTGCTGGATACCCTTGCACCGAAACACCTCATAAATCTTTTCCATCTGAACTTACCACTCATCTGCTACAGCGGGATCCTCAATGCCATGGAACTCAGGTGGGAATCTCTTCCGGAATTTCTCAACCAATTCGTTCAGATCATACTCCTTGGCCTGTGGCTGGCCCACCTTCTGAACGACCTCAAGCATCTGTGCTTGAAACACCGCCTGATCTTCATTTTGCTTATGGCTCTGCTCAGCCATATCTTTCTGGGATTGAATAAAGGCATCCATGAACTGATGAAATTGGTTTTCGGCGCCATTCTGAGATGAACTACTTTCACCTCGGGTATTATGTTCATAAGTCCGCGGCGAGGATATAATATTTCAAGCCTCATATAATACAATAAACATTGAGTTCATAGAACTCTAGGCATATGGAATATCAGTCAATGAATAATAACTTCGTTAAATTAAAGTTGCATAAAAGAAGATAAACAAAACTAGTCAAATAATTAGTTATTACATTGGCCAACCCAATAAACAAGGCCAATAAAAGAAATGAGTCAATGAAAGTAAAGGTCCAACGAGAGAAATAATAAAAGAATAAATCTAAATGAATCCCAATGTGTCTCTCTCGTGCCAGGAAGTGATGACGCTACTCTACATCATCGGCACGCCACTCTCGTGCCTCCTCTGCTGGAGAGGATCTCCTCACCAGTCTGCTCCTCATAGTAGTACTCACCTGAGGTATCTGCACACCAAGGAACAGAGTCAACGACATGTTGAGCAATAGATAAACAATGCATAATAAACATGACATATTTCAAATGTAGAATAATGATAAGTACATGATTATCTGAATACAAGGTAAGCGAAGCTAGGCATAAAGCGAGATTAATAATCCATAGAAACAATAACAGGAATCCTAGCAACCATCTAACAATAACCACTATCCATGCAATGCAAAACAAGAACAAGAGGGAGACTCCGAGGATGTCCAAAGCCACCTCCCAGGGTACCAGTAACAATCCAATCTGGACTACTGATACCAAAGTCCGGCTCCAGTAGGATCCTAGCTCCCGGTCCTGGGAATAGCAGCATGGTCCTAGCCCGCTCCCAGCTATTCAACGCCATGGACGCCGTCCTATGCCGACTGCCCACCCCGACAACCGAGTAACCGGTTTGTCATTAAAACCCCAAACTGCAGATGGCCATGATATGCAACAATAATAAAGTGGTTCTGACACAAGTATAAACAAGACAAGCAAGTCTGGCTAGTTTCATGTACAAGACAAGATCTTAGGGATTATCTCATTCAAGACAATACAAGACAAGTGATCCACGTGATAATCCCTTTCATTGCTAGCCAGTCATGTTTATCAATACAAGACGTAGGTTCGTAAGTATACTCTAAGTCAGGTCCAAGTCCTAAGTTCTATAAGAATTTATGTTTCATAATTTGTTAAGTGTTTTATACCAAGAGAGTGTACAAGGAACATAAACAATGGATACAAGTCAAAAGTCAAGGAGATGTTACAATCCAATCCTAGGCAAGTGGTGCCATCCATGTACCCCACGTATTCTAACAGAGTACGTGTGGAAATTAGATAAACGATGCTCTTAGGGAAATTCCTTGGTGTACAATCATGTTAAATATCGTTCAATTCAATTCCATATGTATTCGGTTACATCACGCATAATACTCGAATACCTAGACAACCCATCGAATTCACACCAAGCCACGTGATTCGATTTCAAACCCATTTATGGTCATGTGGTAGTAGGTTAGAGGTTTCCAGCGTCTAAGTCCCAAAATCCTAGGTTTCCATCTTAGTCCGAAACAACAATGAAAAATGGCCAATTTTGGCTAACCCTCATGATGGTGTCGGTTGACTGACGTGATGGTCTCGGTTGACCGACATGAACCAAGGGCTAACCGATGGAACAGAAGCCAATTTTCGATCTCTGGTTTTGGAACCGAGGTCAGTGTCGGCTGACCGATGTAACGGTTGTCGGTTGACCGACGTGAAGGTTTTCGGCTGACCAACGTTCAAAAGGCCAAAATATGGTTCTCGGGTTTTCTGACCGACATAAGGCTCGGCTGACCGACACCATAATGTCGGTTGACCGACACTGAACCGGGAGCTGACCGATAGTACGGAATTCGTACGGGTTCAGGTCATTTCTGAACTCTTCCTTCCCCATTCCGTTTTCCTCCATTCCCAAGCCTACCAAAAGGCTATAACCTGCATAAAATAGAGCCTCCTGCTCTCCCAATAATCCATTCCATCCCATTCCATTCCATTCCATTGAATCAAATTGAACAAATTCTAAGCAACCTAATATTATAATTTATCCATTTTCCCAAACTTCTAACCTAACATGTATTTTCCAATTAAAATCACAACAGGCTTGGAATTAAAGGGAAATCTGGCTTGGAATTAAAGGGAAATCTATCATGAATATATATCATCAATCAATGAAACAATACGGCCATAAATATTATGAAATGCATATCTACTTGCCTCAACCAAGAAGAAGATTGGAATTGGGCAAAACTTGAGGATAAACCTTTCTACCCCAAAATCAACAATCTAATCCGAACAAATACAACCTAGAACGCAAAGGAGAAGAAAAAAAGGAAAAGAATCAAGATCGGACCTAATCTAACCAAAGAAATGGTAAAGTAAAAATATGAGATTGTGAGAAGTTTTACCAAATTGGTACCGGAAGAAAGAGATTATCGCAAGGGTGAATACTAGCGGATCGGATCTCGGAGTTGATCTCTCCAGGCTAGAGTTTAAGAAGAAGATAGGGAGGAAAAGACTTAATTGCCCATTTAGTGGGTCCGGTGAAAAGTGAACCACTTGAAGGGTTTTTGATCGTCGGATCGCGATGAGTCAAGAGACAAAAATGATCAGCACGATGAGACCTTTCCAACAAATCAAAATCACGACGTTTGGAATATTTTGGAAAAATACTCAATTTTCCTTAAATTGCAAACTACCCCCTTGCTAAGACCAAACGAACTCGGAATCGAACGAAACTTCGCAGATACTAATCAATGCTAAAAGAAACTCGCTCATGATCTAAACCCATTTAAATATCTAAAATACAATTAATTATAATAATAACAATAAAATGGGTCAGGGCCTGAAACTGGGCCCAACTGACCCAGTAAGGTCACGGACCTTACACGACCACTCTCATTAATCTAAGTCAGAGAGATCATTAGAGAGAGTTTATTTTCTAGAGCTATTGAGAAATTATTCTAAAGGCTGCTCTAGGTGGTCATTATTGCTTCTACTTTTCGAAGGAGAAGATAGTTCATCTTGACTTGCAAGGTGCGAGGAGATCAAGTAAGGAGAACGGGGCACGGTGGATGTCGTGTCAGTGGATTCTTTGCAAAAATAATCACAGTCCTTAGGTCGAGGTACAGACCCAGGTAAAGGAGCTAGTGAATACATCTTGTAACTGTTCGTGAACTCTTGATTTCTGGTTCGTGGTTTTTCTCCCTAGATAGGGTTTCCACGCTATATTTTGTGTCTGCCTTCTTGTGATGATTGCTTGGTAGATTTAATTGCTAGTTCGTCTGATTGGTTATTTCCGCTGTGCATTGATTGTTATATTAAGAACTAGTAGTAATCCATTCTGGTAGCCCATAAAATTGGTCTTTCAGAATCACCCTAGCCTATGGTAATCCCTGAGATGAAACACACGTACTCCCGTGTGATTGTACCTGTCGCAAATCAATTACAAACACATGAAGGAGAATAGCTAATCCACTTGCAAATCAAAACTCACTAAACCATTAATCAACAGTTAGATGTAGCAGAAGTTGAAAATCTTCTTTCATAAAATGAATATCGAGTCCCTGTACAATCCATTTACAATGTTTAAGTTGATACAAAAGAATTATACATTTATAAACATTGATTTATATAAAAGAAAGTCTATAGAGATATTTTATGTACCAATACCAAAAGTATAACAAAATGGATAAAAGTTAGTGTGACCCACACAAAAAGAAGTTAGTCACACTTCTAACTATAAGATCTCAAAATATTTGGCGCTCTCCGAATTGAGGAGTCTCTACATGGGCCCTACACTAGGCCACTCCTCTCATCCTGAAGGTACCTCTTGGGTAACCTCCACTCCCTCTTGGGCCTTTGCAAGGTCGGGGGTTGCATATGCGCTTGTGACACTAAGTGTAGCATCTCAATACAACAATATAGCAAGTATATGCAATAAATAAGATATATACATAACTTTTCGGGGAAATTAAATGATAAGAATAACAAATTGACGATAAAAAGAAAAAACTAGTCAATTGTATTATTGAGAAAAATCATATTTTGAAATCTAATTGAATAATAAATATATCTATACAAACTGGCAACGACATTAAGCTTATTCTCTCAATGAGAGCAAATCAAATCTATTTGGGATGTCACCAACTGCCCGGCCAAAGGCTAGCTGGCTACCCGGTTCTGGAGTTCCGGTGTTTCAGACGACATACTTTGCCGTAGTCTCAAATAATACGAATCAATTAACCCCGTCGGGTATTACAAATTTCTGTAGTGCCATTTTAAATGAATCAAATAAAATCGAAATTGAGTAGTTTATTTGTTTATTCACAAATTAAATCGAATAGTATCTCATATAATCAAATATTTGTTCAATTCAATTCCTCCATCAAATATTGAATAATTGTATAACAATTGAATAACAAATTAGAAAGGTAGATGATAAAATCAAATATTATAAACAGTATGGTTGTTTTATCAATTTAAATTTGCATGAACAAAATCTTCAACTTCAATGTATAATACAAATATTTAAAGAAATTAAGACAATTACTAACTGATTTAATTATTTACATAGCTTACTACCATCCAATACAAGATAAATTAAGAGAATCAACATATTACTATTTACTTGGAGCCTCTTAATATTTAAATACATTGAATCTCTCAATTAATCTTCATGGCATAATAATTAGGCTATAGATTTCTATTGGGCTAATTAATAAGGTTAAGGGTTTCACTTAAAAGACATAAAGTTTAAGGAAACCTAAATTCTTATGGAAAAAGGGGTATGCACCCTAATTATCCATTTAGGGATGATTAGGAAGGTTTAGGAAGGGCTAAGACTGATAATTTCACTCTTAAAAATGGATTAAAAGAGCCAAATAAAATGCTTCAGGTTTGCTCGAGCAGACCCAAGTTCGCTCGAGCGGACCTCATCCAGAGAGCTTTTCGCTCGGGCGACCACCCTTGGTCGCTCGAGCTTGGGTTTCAGGTCCCAAGTTCGCTCGAGCGAACTGTCCAGAATTTCCATTTTTGGGATTCTCATGTGTTCTTCCGTTTCACCCTTCTTCTTTGCGGACCGTTCGCTCGAGCGAACTGTCCAGAATTTTCATTTTCGGGATTCTCATGTGTTCTTCCCTTCCACCCTTCTTCTTCACTTCCTCCAAACACAAATACATAAATGGAGTCTTCTACTCCTTTCCTTAACATATAACTCTTCCATTTTCATTTCATCAAGTAGAATCATAAAAACCAAATAATCAATAATCATTGAAAAGATTAAAATCATAAAAATTAGAATATCATGAACAATGAAGTATTATAAAGATGTAAACCCAATTTAATGTCTATACTTGCCTCCATTCAAGCTTTACGAGCCTTCTCCACTAATCTCTAGCTTAAATGATGAAAACCCCCAAATATAACAAACCCTAACAATAAAAACAATAGAATAGAGAATGAAAACGAATGCATGTATGAAAATGAGTCTACTTAACTCTATTGCAACTCAAAAATCACAAAATGGAGGATTGTTGCCTACCTGTTGGTCACTATACCGAATTTAAAAGAGAATAGGAGGTGGTTAAGATGGTTCTTTGTCAACAATGGTGAAAGTCCAAATTTATGGGCCACAACTAGAATTGATTACTAGTTCTAAAATTAATCAGGCAATAGAACTAGCTATCTACCAATCACACACCACAAGAAGGCAGACACAAAATATAGCGTGGAAACCCTATCCAGGGAGAAAAACTACGAACTAGAAATCAAGAGTTCACGAACAGTTACAAGATGTACTCACTAGCTTCTGTACCTCAATCTGTACCTCAACCTCAGGACTATAGTTATTCTTGCAAAGAATCCACTGACACGAAATCCACATGCCCCGTTCTCCTTACTTGATCCCTTTGCACCTTGCAAGCACAAGATGAACAATCTTCTCCTTCAAAAAACAGAAGCAGCAACAACCTTCTAGAGCAGCATTCAGAATGATCTCTCAATGGCTCTAGAGAATAAACTCTCTCTTATGATCTCTCTGACTTATATTAATCAGAGTGGTGTCTGTGTCATAGGGTTGAGAGTAATACCCTATAAATAGCCCCAAATTCGTGCCTAATACTTAGAACACAAGTAGGACTCAGACTGGGAAAACAGAGTACCAGCTTTCTTCTTCTAAACCATTCAGGCTTTTCTTCTTGGAGTCCTTCCCTCTTTTATCTTCGGAGACCTTTTCTAAATAAAACGTACAACACAAAGACTCCTAAAGTTTTGTCCAACATGAATTAGCCAATACAAAAATACCTTACAATCTCCCCCTTTGGAAATTCATGGGCAAAACTTTTACAAAAGATCTACCCAAAAGAAAAACCCAAAATACATTGAGTTTTTAGCTATGAAAAAAATTATCAGCTTATCAGCTCCTGTAGATCTTTGTCTGTCTCCCCCTAGCTTCAGTATTCTCCCCCCTTTTGTCCATAATTGATAAACAATAATCTTCAAGCAGCTTCTGTCAATTTGGAGTCTGTAGCCCCCCCCCCCCTCTCAATTTTGTCTCCCCCTCAATTTGATCTTCGTATCAGCACTGGGGTGGAGGCATGATCCTGTAGATCAGGAGTGATGAAGCTTCGGCACACACACTTGCATATTCAGACATTTCAGCAAAGTGTGTAACAACACAGAAGATAAGTCTTCTTTCTTGACCCAAACAGTTTTGGTCTCCTTTTTCAGAGCAGTCTTCTGTGTTTTCCATTGCATTTGATTTGATGACTTTCGTAGCTTATTGCAATGAGGTCTAATGTGCCCTTTAATTCCGCAATGATGACAAGTGGGAATTCTTTCAGGCCGTGGCACATGTTTCTTCTTGGCGGCTGTATTTGCAACATGAACAACAGGATTAGTAACAACTGAATTTGGAATAAAACAGTTTATACCTTTGGCTTTAGATGTAGATGCCTCGTTAGCATAGCCAATGCCATGCTTGTCAGTGTTTGGCTTTTGACTGCACAAGATGTCATCTAATTTTTTAGACCCGATATTCATCTTGTTCAATGAAGCTTTTGCAGTGTCTAACTCAGATAAAACCATCTTGAGTCTTCCATTTAGATCAGAATTCTCTTCTTTCAAAGTCTTCATATCATAATCAAGTAAGTCACACTTTTGTGATTCTGCAGTCAGTTTGTCAGCCAACTTGTTATTTTCATCCTCCAATTTTTATACTTTTGCAAGAGAATCTGCAAGTTCAGCTTTCAAGGAGGAATTCTGCTCTTCAGACATTTGCCAATTAAGAGCAACTTTTTCATTCACTTTAACCATCTTCATGGTTTTCTTGAATAGTGTTTCATATTCAGCTTTCCAATCTGGTTCTTCCTCTGAATCAGTATCTTGATCAGTCTCAGCTTCAGAAGAAACATGGGAAGCAAGCAGAACTAGAAGTTGCCATAAAAGCAATAAACTTCCCCTTGCCGGTGTCAGACTTGTCAGACTCAGGTTGTTCATCATTCTCATCAGAAGTGTCTGATGGACCGCGCTCCCGGAATGCCCGGGGTTCCTACCGAGGTCGGCGGACGTGGGAGTCCGTTTGGTTCCGACCCTTTCGTAACCGGGGGGCAAAAGGGGGGCGTGCATCAACATTTCTTTTTTTTTTGTGGGTGTGCCAGATTTTCTATTTTTACTTGGAATTGCAAGTGGTGATCCGGAGATCAACCTTCGCAAGTAAAAAGGAAATCAACTTCTTTCAAGTTTTCCATTGCACATATATTTAAGAAAAGAGACATTTTCTTGATTTGCCGTGAAAGGCGATTTTTTTTGGCATTTATAGCCGATTTTGGCGTTTATAGCCGATTTTTGGCGTTTATAGCCGATTTTGGCATTTATAGCCGATTTACAATCCTTATCAACAATGAAAGACAAGAATTGTGATTTTTTTGTCTCTTTTAAAAAAATACAAACTACAATGAAAAGCAAGAAAAGGAGGATCTAACTTCTCAGGAGATTGTGGGGGACTCGTTTAGATTGACGGTCGCAAGCCATATGTGGGCTTCGCCATCATCCATGTAGATGAGAACAGAGGATGCTATTGATTCGCTTGGCTTGGCTATAACCTCGGGTTTTTAGAGGACAAAGACCAAAGGAAGGTCCTATGTCCAATAAAAAGCCGAGTAGACGGGCTGAAAAGCCATATCTAAGCCATTGGAGGCAGGAGGAGAAGGCAAGGACCTTGGGGGGGGTGCCCCCCAAGGGACTTTTGTCACCTTGTTGCGGTGGCCGGTGTAGAACTTCCGCAGAGTTTTCTCTCTTTTTCTTTCTCTGAATTTCTGACTGCTGTCTGTTGATGTTCGTTGTCTGTGTTGATGTTTTTTCTTCTTGGAGAGCCCTCCTATTTATAGGCTTTTAGGTAGCCTTTTAGGTGGGTTTATGGGCTTTTATTGTCATTAAGCCGCATAATGGGAGGAGTTACAAAATTGAATTGTTTATTTTGTAACTCCTTTTTCTTGGCTTCTGATTGGCCGGAGGAGATTGAGGGCATTTAATCGCCTTTAATCGCCATGATGGGAGGAGTTTCATGGGTTAAATGCCATGAATCTCTTGACTTGTAACTCCCGAATGCTTGCTTCTGATTGGGCCGTCCAAAGAAATGGATTAATGACTGTAATAAAGCTAGTCAATTAATCGCATTAAGTGGTCGCCGAGCAGCTGAAGAGTCGCGGGCCGTGCCACGTCTTTTGAGATTCTTCTGTCGATGATCATCGATGGATCTTCATGTAGATCGACGTCAGATGATCATGTAATTTCAGGTGTTTGTTGCCAACAGCGGGTCGGTGCCATCTGTCCTGTCGATTTCTTGATCGGTCGGGTGGAAAGCACACTTTTTTGGTTGACCGGGTGACGATCAATACTGTGTTCGATACTTTTGATGATTTACCCGTGTTTTGGACGGATGTCAGAGGACTTGGTGTCTCAAAAGCATGAATTTTGGAAAGTACCAGAGGCTGGGCCCTTCGAATCGCGAAAAAACGGCGAAAACCGGGGTTTCCGGGGCTTTCCGGCGACCCCGGGGTCCAAGGTCGCCGGCGACCCTGGCCCAGGTCGCAGGGGTCTGCGACCCTAGGGGGGTTTTTCCCCCTTTCGTGTCCCGTTTTGCGTCCGTTTTTGCTGTTTTTCGATTCTTTTTTCTTCTGTACTTTTCCTTGACATTTTGACCATTTATTGGCCTAATTTCTTTGTAGGAAACCTGATGAGAATCCTTGCATTTTTGTTTTGCAAAGTTTCCAATTTCCTGAGAAAGCCGAAGACTTTGTCGCGCAGAGGTGCCGATTTTCTGTCAGAAGCTGAAACTGGGTCAAACGATGTCGGAATGACCTGAGATTTGGTGTGAAGCCTCCTGAGCAATAAATAAGACCAACCATAGGCTTTTGTTTGAGTTTTGAAGCCGTTTGGGGTCCTATCACCAGTAGACTTGCTTTTTGTCGCGATGAAGATGTCGCGGTTTGATGTGCGGTCAACCGATGTCCGATTGACTTGAAATTTGACAGGGAACCTATTGGGGTCATTTTAAGATGATCCATAGGCTCTGTCTTGGAAACCATGGTCCCGGAGAGCTTTGTCGCCGAGAGCTCCTTTCAGCTGTCGGAGAAGCAAAGTTAGGCCAAATGATTTTGAAATGGCCCGAAACTTCTTGTGTACTCCTCTTTTGGCTGTCTGGAAGAATCTTGCAGTTTTTATTTGATTCTGACAAGATTTTATTTTTGGAAGCAGCATTGCCTATTTATGGCAGGTTTGCGACTTCATGTAGCTCTTTGGATCTTGAAAAGGCAAAGTGACATTTTTGGTGTCAACAAATGCCCCCTCGAGGTACAGCGGCGAGTTGCTTAACTTTTGTAGTCGATGTGCCTCGAAGAGATTTTTTTGAAGGAGAGCCTGTGACTTGACCAAGAGTCTTTGAGCAGTCTTTCTTTTTGGTATTTGTAGCCTTTTGAGCTTCCAGGGGAATTTTATGGTAGTGAAAGGGATCACGTACCATTTCGAGGCAAAGTTTTGAAGATGACATCAGGGATGTGGATTTGGGTTTCGACCTTGTGACCTAACAGGCTATATGTGGCAGGTTAGGGGGTCGGGTTTGGTTTTGATCGTGTGACCCAACAAGCTGTATGTGGAATGTTGGGGGATCAATTTTGGTTTTGATCTTGTGACCTAACAGGCTGTATGTGGCAAGTTAGGGGATCAAGTTTTGGTTTTTGGTTTTGGTCTTGTGACCTAACAGGCTGTATGTGGCAAGTTAGGGGACCAGGATTTGGTTTGATTTTTGTGGAATGTCAATTTCAAGATTTTGGCTCAATTTGGTAAATGAGGCTGGATGGTTTGATTTTGGAAGCTCATGGGGCTTGGAATTTTCTTTTGTATGGTCCAATCAACTCAAAAGAGGCATGGAACCATTTTTGTATGCTCTTGGTAAGAGGGATTTCTCTTTGACTAAAAGCCCAAAAAATGTTCTTTTTTTTTTTTTGTGTGCCTAGGTGGTCAAACCTGGCTCATATGGGCTAACCCATGGGACCTTAAGCTTTTGAAATGGCTTAGATCTCATATGGTGTCATTTTTGTAAAGAATATCCAAAAATATCTCATTTGGATAGAGAATATCTAAGAATATCTTTACTTGGAGAGAATCTCTCATGATCCCTTTATTTTTGGGATAGAATATCTCAAGATATCTTTCTTTGGGAAAGAATCCGTCATAGATCCTATCTATTAGGAGAAAATCTCTCATTGATTTCTTTTTGGGAGAGAATCCCTCAAGATATCTTTCTTTTGGGAAAGAATCTTTCTAATTTCTTTCTTTTGGTAAGGTTACTAATTAGTAACACTTACCTCTTTCTTCTTTCCTTCTTTGGTTTGCTCTCCTCTATAAAAGCAGGAGATGGTTGGATCTCTTGCTCTTATTACTTTCTTTTGCAATAATCTCAAGAGGGCTTCAAGACCAAGAGCTTTTCTTCTTCAAGATCTTCAAGAGTTTTCTTCTTCTTCTCCATCAATGGCTTCAAGTAAGTTCTCCTTTTTTTTTTTCAAGAAAACTCCATTGTAGGAAAATAAAGTTCTTTCTTTTTTTTTTGTTTATTTCTTTTCTTTTCTTCTTTTTTTTTTCCTTTTCCACGTGTTTTCCCTTTTTTTTTTTCACACGTGTTTTCTTTTTGCTCTTTTTTTTTTTTTTTTCATTTTTTTTTTGTGGGCCGTACGGACAGATCCGTACGGATCTGGCCGTACGGCCACGTGGCCTGTGGGCCAGCCCCTTTTTTTTTTTCTTTCTTTTCTTCTTTTATTTTTTTGTTTTCTTTCTCCCTCTTTTTTTTTTGAGAAAGTTTCTTTTTCTTTCTTTTTTTTTGTTTTCTTTCCCCTCTCTTTTTTTAGAGAAAATTTCTTTTTCTTTTTTTTTTGTTTTTGCTCATCATGATAATGCATTTTTTTTCGCAAACCAAGATGTTCATGCATGCACTACAAGAAATTTCACTTTTACCGGCGCTAAAAAAACGCCGGCAAAAGTCATTAAAGCGCCGGGAAATTGATTTCCCGGCGATATTTGATGCGCCGGCAATTCGCCGGTAATACTACGCCAGCAATGTATTTTGCCTGCAAAATCTCGAAACGCCGGGAAAGGACTAAACATTACCGGCGTTATTTTCGCCGGCAAAATAATTTACTTCGCCGGGAAAGAGGAGTAATAAATTTTTTAAAAA